>CAUYRH010031117.1:0-23001 GCA_963574655.1 Perodicticus potto
TTTTGATCGTACTGTGAGAGATAGCCCTCATAGCATTTTCTTAATCACTATATAAAGACATTGATACTCTACATTTGATAAGTTTCACCAGTACCCTACTAAGATGCACCGTAGGTGTGATCCCACCAATTGCCCTCCCTCTACCCATCCTCCCCCCTCCTCTCTAAACTTCTTTACTTTATGAATTACCCAGTCTTAGGCAATCCTTTATTTTTTTCTTTTACCGCTACACTATATGGGATAAGTAATCCTTTAGCAATGCAAAACTTACTAACACAGTTGTGTTTCTTTATCCTAAAATAAATCATTCCAAATTATGGGAAAACGGGCTCAGCGGCCCGTAGCTCAGTGGTTGGGGCACCGGCAACATACACTGAGGCAGGCGTGTTTGAGCCCAGCCTCCGGCCTGCTGAACGGGCAATGACAACTGTAACAGAAAAGTGGCTGGGCGGTGTGGTGGGCTCCTGTGGTCCCAGCTACTGGGGGTGGGGGGCTGAGGTGGGAGAATCACTTAAGCACAAGAGTTGGGGGTTGCTATGAGCTATGGGGCCATGGCACCCTACCAAGAGCAATATACTGAGACTCTGTAAAAAAAAAAAATTATGGGAAACCAGGGGATATAGCCATCAAAAAAAGCTCTCAAGGGCTCGGCGCCTGTGGCTGGTTAGGCTAAGGCGCCAGCCACGTACACCTGAGCTGGCGGGTTCGAATCCAGCCTGGGCCCGCCAAACAACGATGGTTGCAACCAAAAAATGGCCAGGCGTTGTGGTGGGTGCCTATAGTACCAGCTACTTGGGAGGTGGAGGCAGGAGACTCGCTTGAGCCCAGGAATTGGGGGTTGTTGTGAGCTGTGATGCCACAGCACTCTATCCAGGTGACAGGTTGGGCTCTGTCTCAAAAAAAAAAAAAAGATGGCTCGGTGCCTGTGGCTCAACGGGCTAAGGCGCCAGCCACGTACACCTGAGCTGGTGGGTTCAAATCCAACCCAGGCCCCCCAAACAACGACGGTTACAACCAAAAAAATGGCCGGGAGTGGCGGGCGCCTGTAGTCCCAGCTACTTGGGAAGCGGAGGCAAGAGACTCACTTGAGCCCAGGAATTGGAGGTTGCTGTGAGCTGTGATGCCACGGCACTCTATCCAGGGTGACAGCTTGAGGCTCTGTCTCAAAAAAAAAAAAAAAATGTTGTAAAATTGATTGTGGTGATGGCTGTACAACTAGGTGACTATACTAAAAACCACTGAAGTGCATACTTGAAATAGAATAGTATGGTATGTAAATCCTATTTCAATAAAACTGTTATTTTGGGTTTTTTTTCAGGCTCCAATTCTGTATGTCTCTCTTGTTCTTTTTTTTATAACTCTGATTTATTAAAAAATTTACCTTCCTTTTTTGAATTTCAGAATATTAGCGTGTATACACATTTGCGGGGGTACACATATTTTGTTTACATACTTTGTTTTATATAGACTGAGTCAAAGTTATACACATTAAGTGTGCCCTTTACTCAGATAGTGTGCATTGTACTCAATAGGTGTGAAGTTACCCATTTCTTCCTCCCCAGCTTGATGTTCATAGAGGTAATAAAACTTATTTTGGCCAACCAAAGTGGCTCACACCTGAAATCCTACCACTCTGGGAAGCTGAAGTGGGAGGATCGCTTTGCAGTCAGGAATTTCAGACCAACTTGAGCAAGAGTGAGACCTTGTCTCTACTAACAACAGAGAAATTAGCACACCTGTGGTCCCAGCTACTTGGGAGGCTGAGGCAGAAGAACTGCTTGAACCCAGGAGTCTGAGGTTGCTATGAGCTAGGCTGAGGCCATAGCACTCTAGCCTGGGCAACAGACAGACTATGTCTCAAAAAGAAAAAGAAAAATTATAGCTTCAAAGTGACTAGACTAGATGACAGATGATCGATCACTAAGGTTCCTAAGAATTCTCAATGCGCCCTTCACACAGGGCTTACATCACCCAGCCTCACTCCATGTTTATCTGGAGTTCTGGAGGCAGGGAAGTACAAATGGAACCAGCTGGTTCCAATTCTAAACCCACTGTTTACCAGATGCATGGCCACCTCTCTGTACTTCACTTTCCTTCTATATAAAATAAGGATAAACCTGCCCTACAGGGTTGTTTTAAACATAAAAGAATATAAAAATGCAAAACAGTACCTGGCATATTGCTTGAGGTCAGAGTTAGATCTTTTCAATCTTTGCATGCCTCAGAGTCTAAACCGCTTCCAATAGACATTATTCTAAACAAAGGTTTAGTTACAGAACACATATTTGGGCTTATTTTGTGTGTCATAATGTCTCAACAAGGCCTATGTTATAAAGCTCTAATTAAAAATAATTCATAAATGTTACATCTGCTTTGGCTGTTTGAATTTTGGTAGTGCAAAAATCATTTCACTCTCTTTATAATTTTTTTTTTTTTTTTTTTTTTTTTTTTACAGAGTCACCCTCGGCAGAGTGCCATGGCATCACACCTCACAGCAGCTTCAAACTCTTAGGCTTAAGCGATTCTCTTGCCTCAGCCTCCCAAAGCGCTGGGACTACAGGTGCTTGCCACATGCCTGGCTTTATTGTTGCAGTTGTCATTGTTGTTTAGCTGGCCTGGGCCGGTTTTGAACCTGCCAGCCTCGGTGTATGTGGCTGGCACCATAACCACTGTGCTATGGGCACCAAGCCATCTTTATATTATTAAATAATGTAGGTAGCAATACTACAGAGAAACTGGTGATCTTAAATCAAAATTTTGAGCAGCCCGAGTGACATAATGAGACCCTGTTTCTACAAAAAGTGTTTAAGATAGTGGCACAGTGCACAGTAGCACACACCTGTAGTCCCAGCTACTCAGGAGGGGAGGTAGTAGAATCACTTAAGCCCAGACTTGTTGCAGTTAGCTCTGATGACACTATTGTACCCTAACACAAGTGACAGAGAGAGACTCTGAAACAAAAATCAAAATATTTATTTCACAATTATTAGAGGCTCGGTGCCCGTAGTTCAGTGAGTAGGGCACCAGCCACATACACAGAAGCTGGCGTGTTCAAGCCCAGCCCAGGTCTGCTAAACAATGACAACTGCAATCAAAAAGTAGTTGGGCGTTGTGGCGGGCGCCTGTAATCCCACCTACTTGGGAGGCTGAGGCAAGAGAATCGCTTAAGCCCAAGAGTTGGAGGTTGCTGTGAGCTATGACACCACTGCACTCTAATGAGGGTGATGAAGTAAAACTCTGTCTCAAAAAAAAACCCAAAATATTAGAAAAGCTATCCTCAGGCGGCACCTGTGGCTCATTGAGTAGGGCGCCGGCCCCATGTACTGACGGTGATGGGTTCAAACCCGGCCTCAGCCGAACTGCAAAAACAGAAAAATAGCTGGGCGTTGTGGCAGGTGCCTGTAGTCCTAGCTACTTGGGAGGCTGAGGCAGGAGAATTGCCTGAGCCCAGGAGTTGGAGGATGTTGTGAGCTGTGTGACGCCATAGCATTCCACCAAGGGGGATAAAGAGAGACTGTCTCTACAAAAAAAATAAAAAAGAAAGAAAGTAAAGCTATCCACGTCTTTTTTTTTTTAATACCATTTCTTTCTTTCTTTCTTTCTTTTTTTTTTTTGAGACAGAGCCTCAAGCTGTCACCCTGGATAGAGTGCCGTGGCATCACAGCTCAGAGCAACCTCCAATTCCTGGGTTCAAGCCAGTCTCCTGCCTCCACCTCCCAAGTAGCTGGGACTACAGGCGCCCGCCACCACACCCGGCCATTTTTTGGTTGCAGCCGTGATTGTTGTTTGGTGGGCCCGGGCTGGATTCGAACCCGCCAGCTCAGGTGTATGTGGCTGGCGCCTTAGCCTGTTGAGCCACAGGCGCCGAGCCCATTTCTTTCTTTTCTTTTTTTTTTTTTTTGCAGTTTTTGGCCGGGGCTGGGTTTGAACCCGCCGCCTCTGGCATATGGGGCCAGCACCCTACTCCATATACCATTTCTTTTTTTTTTTTTAAGACAGAGCCTCAAGCTGTCACCCTGAAGAGAGTGCCGTGGCATCACAGCTCACAGCAACCTCCAATTCCTGGGCTCAAGCGAGTCTCTTGCCTCCGCCTCCCAAGTAGCTGGGACTACAGGGGACCACCACAATGCACGGCCATTTTTTGGTTGCAGCCGTCATTGTTGTTTGGCGGGCCTGGGCTGGATTCGAACCCGCCAGCTCAGGTGCACGTGGCTGCGCCTTAGCCTGTTGAGTCACAGGCGCCAAGCCTACCATTTCTTTTTAAATGTTTGTTTTGGGCATTTGGAACAATAACTTTCTGTAGCTGTTATTCAGAAATCAAAACACAAATCACTTTTTAGTATAAATGTAAATTGGTGAATTATAAAAAAGATAAATCCAGATAAATGTTGTCCTTGATAAAGTTCTTATCCAATTTAAAATTTTTAAATCTGGTATTAGGTCAGTGGTTTTCAAGAAGAGCTTCAGTAGCCACAATGGAATCAGATTCCTTCCCATCTCCCCACATCACCAGCCTCCTTCACCTTCCTCCTTCCTTTAGGAACCTCTCTTCTTCAGGTCTCAACAAGCACATCAAACCAGAGCTTTTATTTCCTTCGGTATAGGCTCTTTGATCAAAAGAGATGGGTCAAGGATGAGCTTGCCTATTATAAACAAATATGTGGAAATATATATGACATAAGAAGTAGAAGTCCTTGCCTGCTCTTGTTTGCCCCTTCCTTAAGCCAAATTCTACTCTCTTTCTCTCTTTTTTCCTTTTTTTTTTGAGACATAGTCTCACTCTGTTGCCTGAGGACCATGGCGTCAGCTTAGCTCACAGCAACCTCAAACTCCTGGCTCAAGTGATTCTCCCACCTTAGCCTCCCATGTGGTTGAGACTACAGGCTCCCACCAGAATGCTCATAGTTTTTCTGTTTTTCAATAGAGATGGGGTCTCTCTTGCTTAGGCTGATCTCAAACTCCTAAGCTCAGCCTCCCAGAGTGCTAGGATTACAGGCGTGAGCCACTGCACCTGGCCCAATTCTGCTTCTCAGAGGTAACTTCTGTTATAATTTGGAGTACAAACCTTCTGATACTGCCTAAATATAAGAACAGCAAACACATAGCTCTATGTGTCAGTCATTGTCCTAAGAAGTCTACACAGGTTATCTCATTTTATCTTCACAAGACATGAGGCAGATACCATTATCATGTCCATTTTAAAGATGAGAAAACTAAGGCATAGAGAAGTTAACATATACTTTGTTAAAAACACAGGGTTAATGTGCTATTCAGTAATTATTTCCTCTTGGATGTCTTCCCACCTCAGAACATAAAGATCTATCTCAACCTTTTAGTATCCCATAGTATTTAATTCTGTATTTTTAAATCCTCACACAGGTAATCCCAAGGATGCTGGAAACAGAGGTAGAAGGATTGCTTGAGCCTAGGATTTGCAGTCCAGCCTGGGTGAGAGGGCAAGACCCTATCTCTAAAATAAACAAAAACAACAAAATAACTTATTTAGCCAGGCCCCCATAAGTGTACATTTAGGTTGTGTAGGTTCTTCTTTATTATGAATAAGGCTGCAAAGAATATGCTTGTACTATTCACTATTGCACACTTGGAGGAGTGCATATGGTATAATTTCCTAGAAGCAGCATTTCTAATTTAAAAGGCCTATAGGCCTATGCATTAATTTTTTTAATAGATAATCCCAGATTTCCTTCAAAAAAAGTTGCATCAATTTATATTTGATCTATTTTCTACACCTGATCTGAGCATTATTTATTTTTACTTTTTCCAGTCTGAAGGAGGTGCATGAAAAATGGTACATTATTGTTTTAGTTTTCATGTCTTTAATTATACTCAAAATTGATATTTTCAAACGTGTATTGACCACTCAATACATTTACTTTTTAAAACTACATTTTAAAATATCATGTATGAATTGTTTATTATCTCCACAACTTAATTACTTTTAATTGCATGAGGACTTTCTGAATATCATGTGTAACTCCTTATACAATTAAAAATGCCTCCCACAGCAGCTGTCCTTTCCTGGTGTCTGATTCTTATCCAGATCTCATTAATATTCTTTCCAAATAGAAATGTTGCTTGACTATACAGATGAGAGCCTCATTTCTGTGGCATTCCCTTTTGTAGGGCACCCACCCCTCAATTGCTCATTAATATTCTAACCAGAGCATGGCCCTGTGAGAAGCCCAACCACACGATGATGTGACAACCCAGGAATTAAGAGATCACTGTTTGGGGTTGTGCTTCAGCTGCTGCCCTCTACTAGCCAGTCTGGAGCTTCTCAATTGGGTGGGGGTCTGGACACACTCTGAATATCAGGATCATCTACGGAATCTGAATCTCTCATGTGACATCAACACGTTTAATTTTTGCAGACAGGGACCTTAAGTGCCCACTATCTAGATAGACCATGTCCAAATCAGGTAAGGTACAGCAATTTAGCATAGCCTAAGGATTGGTTATCAAGCACTGGCCATATGCCAGGTGCTTTACATATGCCATCTCATTCCCTTTCATCTTATTCACTTAATCCTTAGGATACCAAAAAGCAAATATTACTCTCATCTCATCAGAAAAAGAAGTTCAGGCTCTAGAAAAGATCAATAATTTGCTCAAAGTCGCACAACCAGTAAGTGGCAAAACCAGGTTTTGACACAGTATGGTAGCCCCTAATGCCCATGTTCTAAGAACATATTATAAACTGTATCTTTCTGTTATATGAGGGCCACTGGGCCAGTCAACCTCTAAGGGTCTTTTTTTTTTTTTTTTGAGACAGAGTTTCATTCTGTCGCCCTGGGTAGAGTGCTATGGTGTCATCATAGCTCACAGCAACCTCAGATTCTTGGGCTTGAATAATACTCTCGCCTCAGCCTCCCAAGTAGCTGGGACTACAGGCATGCACCACTACCCCGGCTAGTTTTTGAAATTTTAGTAGAGACAGAGCCTCACTCTTGCTTAGGCTGGTCTCCAACTCCTGAGTGCAGGCAATCTACCTGCCTCCACCTCCCAGAGTGCTAGGATTACAGGCATGAGCAACCACACTGGCCCTCCCCAAGGGTCTTGAAACTAGAAATGATAAGTGCTGGGCCAGATGCCCTAGGCTAGTGGTTCTCAACCTTCCTAATGCTGGGGCCCTTTAATACAGTTCCTGTGGGTCGCAAACCACAGGTTGAGAACCGTTGCCCTAGGCTGTTCCACACCCAAGCCAACTGCTGAAAGCTTCTTTCAGCTCAGGCCTACATGTTGAGTCTACCACTTAAACTTACTGCATTAGGAAAATTACTCTAAGTCTCTTCATTTCTAAAATGTTCTTTTAGTGCATTGTTAAAATAAATGCCTAGTAAAATTATGATAGTGGTGGTGGTAATAAAAATACTTAACACATATTGAGAATTTGCCATGTCAGATACTAGTGTTTTAATTGTTTTATGTATAGAATTTATTTATGGGAGGCTGAGGCAAGAGAATCACCTCAGCCCAAGAGCTGGAGGTTGCTGTGAGCTGTGACTCCACAGCACTCTACCAAGGGCGACAGAATGAGACTCTGTCTCTACAAAAAAAAAAATAAATAAATAAAAATAAATTTATTTAATCTTCACAATAACACACTGAGAATATTATTGTTCCACTTTATTTAAGTGTCACTGAATATTATTCAGATGGAAGAAACTGAGGCCCAGAGAGGTTACATGAATGTTAGCTCTTTTCCTTTTTTTTTTTTTTTTTTTTTTGAGACAGAGCCTCAAGCTGTCACCCTGGATAGAGTGCTGTGGCATCACAGCTCACAGCAACCTCCAATTCCTGGGCTTAAGCCAGTCTCCTGCCTCCGCCTCCCAAGTAGCTGGGACCACAGGTGCCCACCACAACGCCTGGCCATTTTTTTTTGGTTGCAGCCATCATTGTTGTTTGGCGGGTCCGGGCAGGATTCGAACCCGCCAGCTCAGGTGTATGTGGCTGGCGCCTTAGCCCGTTGAGCCACAGGCGCCGAGCTGCTCTTTTCCTTTTTTAAGGAGGCTGGGCAAGAAGCACAAATGACTTCTAGCACAGAGAATGAACCAGAAAATCAGTGGTAGTGTACATGGCGTTTTAGGGTCAACTTATTTCTGTTAAGTCATTGACAAAAAGAGAACATCTCTAATGTCTTCTCTAAGAAACTGGTACTTACTTACTTACTTTTGAGCAGAAACGCCAGACCAGCTCAGAACACTGACACCATTTCTCTGCATCAGAAAGTCTAAATCTGTCAAATTATATCTTGTAAGGACCAAATTTTAGGTATTATCAACATTTCTATAGTTAAAGATAATAAAACTATAACTTTCTTGTATAGCTTCTATTACCTTATTCATTGACTTGAATATCTTACCCTCTTGCAGTTTTGAAACTCAAATTAGGTTTTTACATAATTATGGTAATCTTCACATACCTTTTTTAGGCAAGTAAAAGAGTAACCCCAATTACAGTCTTTAAAAACTGCCTTTAGTCTAAAATGGTAAGTTATTGAAGAACCACCCAAAAGCCTATTTTCTTTTTTTTTTCCTTTAAGGAATTACCAGCTCTAATCCAAGCCTAAAGCAACCTCTCTCCCAATTAATCGGTTATTTATTCATGTGGTTGGTTCCTGCCCAGCTTGGTAGCACATGCCTGTAATCCTAATACTCTGGGAAGCTGAGGTGGGTGGTATCACTCCAGGTCAGGAGTTTGAGACCAACCTAAACTAAACAAGACCCCTGGCTGGGAGAGATGGCTCACGCCTGTAATCCTAACATTTTGGGAAGCCCAGGCAGGAGAATTGCTTATCTCAGGAGTTCAAGACCAGCCTGAGCACGAGGGAGACTCCAGTCTCTACTAAAAATAGAAAAATACCTGGGCGTCATGGCAGGTGCCTGTAATCCTAGCTACTTGAGAGGCTGAGGCAGGAGAATTGCTTGAACCCAGGAGTTTGAGGTTGCTGTGAATTGTAACACCATGGTACTCTAGCCTGGAGTAACAGAGTGAGACTCTGTCTAAAAAAAAAAAGACCAAGCCCCCACCCCTACTAAAAATAGAAAAAAAATCAGCCAGGAACAGTGGTGCACACCTGTCTCACCCACTTGGACAGGTGAGAGAGGAGGATCACTTGAGCCAGGAGTTTGAGGTTAATGATGCCACTACACTCCAGCCAGGGCAACAGAGCGAGACTTTGCCTCAAAAAAAATATACTGTATATATTCATTTGGTTCCATCTCTCTCCTCCCCAGTTGATAATTAACTCATTGTAAGGGCAAACATAATACTTAGCATAACAGAGTTGTTTTTTGTTTTTTTTTTGCATTGGTTTCTTACATAAGGAAATCTCTTTCAGTAAGTAGGAAAACAGATCATATGTCAGTAACTTCAAATTTGAGGTAAAAAAAAGTAAAGAAAATTATAATTAATTAGAAAAAGAATGTGGAAATTTACAGTTGGCCAAGACCATTACCACAAAGCAAAGATTTTTCTCTGAATAGCCTATTTCTCCTTTACCTTGTGTACTTTTCCGTATTTGTAACAGATGCATCAAATATCAGTGCCTGATAGTGTAGGGGCTCAAAAACATCTGTCATATGAATAAAAAACAGTATTATTATATTACTTGGTTGCCATACATCTTAACAAAGGCCCACCTCCATACTTGAATATCTGCCTAGAAAATGCTTCCAGGTTTTGCCAATTACACGCTTAATTAAGACAAAGTAGTTAAAGAGACTTCTTTATAATCTCAAAGCAGAAGAAATATATATACTTATTTTAGGAAGGTTGCTTCTGTTACAGATATAACCTTCTTATACCAGTCCCTGTACTTAATCACGTTTTCTCCAAATACAGAGCTTTCTACTTTCACTTCTGGCCATTTCCAGGAAGGGGCTGGCTTCCATTCTTCTTATCTGAAATTTCAGATGATGGTCTTTTTTAGGACTTGCTCAATCTGAAGACCCAGTTCAGATCCATTTAACCAATCCCTTCTAGCAGAAGAATCAAAATGAGTTAACTGAAAAGTGACTCTTCTCTAGGCAAGTTCTCTCATCTTTCCTTTCTTTAAAAATCTGAGAGGCTAACAAGGAACAATGCTTTCATCAGGGACAAGCACAGTCAAAGCCAACCACATAAAGAATTACCAAACCAGGCCTGGCGCCTGTAGCTCAGTGGCTAAGGCGCCAGCCACAGACACCTAGACTGGTAGGTTCAAACCCAGCCTGGGCCTGCTAAACAATGACAACTACAACAACAAAAAATAGCCAGGCATTGTGGCGGTTGCCTGTGGTCCCAGCTACTTTCACAACTGAGGCAAGAGAATTGCTTAGGCCTGGGAGTTTGAGGTTGCTGTGAGCTGTGACTCCTCAGCACTTTACCGAGGGCAACATAGTAAGATTCTGTCTCAACAACAACAACAACAAAATTACCAAACCACACAGCTACAGAAGTAATAAAATCTTGCTACTTACCTGAACCACGGCTTATTTTTTAAGGGCCGTACAAACACATTAACATTTAATATTATGCATGTTATTTCTTAAGGGTTTTACAAACACATCAACGTTTTAAGTGAATTTCAAGGTTTTCTCCTATCAAATTTAGGACTGTAAAAAAGGTAGGTTTGTTCTTGTTTTTGTTTTTTTGATGTTTTGGAGAGAGGGTCTTGCTCTGCTACCCAGTCTGGAATGCAGTGGCACAATCATAGTTCAGTGCAGCCTTGAACTCCTGGTCTCAAGCAATCCTCCTGCCTCCGTGCCCCCAGAAACTGGGATTACAGGCATGCACAACCATGCCTGGCTATGTAGAAAAGTTATTAAAAGGCATTTACTAGGCTAGGTGCGGTGGCCTACACTTGTAATTCTAGCACTCTGGGGGGCTGAGGCAGGTGGACTGCTTGAGCTGAGGAATTCGAGATCAGCCTGACCAAAAGCAAGACCTCGTCTCTAAAAATAGCCAGGCATTGTGACAGGTGCCTATAGTCCCCAGCTATGTGAGGGGCTGAGGCAAGAGGATTGCTTGAGCCCAAGACTTTGAAGTTGCTGTGAGCTATGAAATCATGCCCTCTACCCAAGGCAACAGAGTGAGAATCAGCCTAAAAAAAAAAAAAAAAGAGGCATTTACCAGGCAGTGGCCTTTCAGTTGGCAAAGGAAAGTCAATCAACTTCTTTGGGTCTCGATTTCTTCATCTCAATAACATATTAATTCACGCAGTATGGATATGAGGATTAAATGACAGGATAAAAGCAAAAGTACTTTGAGAACTATAAGGTACTATAAAAAGCATTGTTTTTAAGAAAATTTCAGGCCCACATTAAGAAAAAAAATGGAATTAGCCAATGAATAGAAATAAGAAGAAATCAGAATTAATTAGTTATAATGTCTGATTCAACTAAATGTTAATAAGAAACCACTTATTTAAAGCTATTGGAGGGTGTCTTACATCTGTAACCCTAGCATTCTAGAAGACCAAGACAAGTAGATTGCTTGAGCTCAGGAGTTTGAGACTAGACTGAGCAAGAGTGAGACTCTATCTTTAAAAAAAATAGCCAAGGGCAGTGCCTGTGGCTCAAAGGAGTAGGTCGCCAGCCCCATGTGCTGGAGGTGGCGGGTTCAAACCCAGCCCTGGCCAAAAACGGCAAAAAAAAAAAAAAATAGCCAAGTGGCTTAGTGCCTGTAGCTCAGCAGCCATGGCACCAGCCACATACACCACGGCTGGCAAGTTGGAACCCAGCCAGGACCTGCCAAACAACAATGACAACTACAACAAAAAAATAGTTGGGTATTGCAGCAGGCACCTATAGTCCCAGCTACTTGGGAGGCTGAGGCAAGAGAATTGCTTGAGGCCAAGAGTTTGAGATTGCTGTGAACTGTGACATCACAGCACTCTACCGAGAGCAACATAGTGAGACTGTGTCTTAAAAAGAAAAAAAAATAGCCAGGTGTTGTGGTGGGCACCCCAAATCCCAGCTACTTGGGAGGCTGAGGCTAGAGGATCACTGGAGCCCAAAAGTTTGAGCTTGCTGTGAGCTATAACACCATAGCACTCTACTGAGGGCAACAAAGTGAGACTCTATCTCAAAATAAAATAAAATAAAATAAAATAGTTGCTGGAAATCTTTCTAATCAGTGTACGGTCTTATTTCAGAGGATGTAATAAACATAATGAAAATCATTTTGCCTTTCCTTAAAGATTCTAGATAGCTTATTTTTTTCTTAGAGAATGACAGCAGAAGAAAACTTCTGGTTGCTTGAGAATTCTAGCCAGTTGGATTCTAGTTTTGCTATGGTTGCTCTTAAAAATGTAATGAGAGGCTGAGCAAGGTGGCTCATGCCTGTAATCCTAGCACTCTGGGAGGCCGAGGCAGGTGGGTTGCCTGAGCTCACAGGTTCGAGACCAGCCTGAGCAAGAGCAAGACCTCATCTCTAAAAATAGCCAGGCATGTGGCAGGTGCCTGTAGTCCCAGCTACTCAGGAGGCTGAGGCAAGAGAATCACTTGAGCCCAAGAATTTGAGGTTGCTGTGAGCTATCACAGCACAGTACTCTAGTGAGGGTGAAAAAGTAAGACTTTGTCTCAAAAAAAAAAAAAAGTAACGAGAGTTGATATACTAGTATCATCCAGCAGTAACAACACTGTAAGTAGATGGCTACAGTAGTAGTAAAATAGAGGCGTAGATCCTGGGAACACACTGGAAAGCTTGCACTCAGATGGAACTGAATCCTGACTGTCACATTATCCAAACCTTTGTCCTGCTACCTTCAGAAATCCTTAGAGACTGCTACCTGATGTGAACTTGGATGAAACTATCTCAGCTGATGTCCATTAAAAAAATACCAACAACACTTTAGATTGCAAACCAAAACAAGACTTGTTAAAATGAGATGTCTATCTTTAAGATTTTATTCATTCAACAAATATTTATTGAACATTTACCATGTGTTGGGAGTACAAATGCTAAAGATACAATGTTAACAATGACAGACAAGGTCTCTGATCTCATGAAATTTCCATTCTACTGGGGAAGCAGGACAATTAAAGACTGTGATTAGCACTGTGAAGGAAACACAAAAAGAGTAACTGGAGTGGCAGTAAGGGAAAGTGGGCAGCTACTTTAGAAATTGGTCAGAGTAGATGTCTTTGAGTGAGTAACATCTGAGGTGAAACCTGAATGATGGGAAGATACAGGCATCCAGAAAGAAGAAATAGGGGAATTTTCCAGACAGAGGAAATTCCAAATACAAAGGCCCTGAGGCAGGACTAAGACGGCGAGGGAATGAGTTAGAAGTATGAGGTAACAGTATGAGACAATAGAGATGAATGTCAGCCAGATTAAATAAGGACTTAGAAACAATGGTAGTGGATTTTAATTTTATTCTCAGTGTGATAAAAAGCTAAACATTATTATATAATAGTGTGTTTGCAACATCAGATATATTTCATATACTATATGAATTTTATACATACAGTAATTTTTTACTATATACATAGGGCTACAAAATGAAAAGGAAAGGCAAGGTTCTTATACTTAGAAAGTTTATAATCTACCAAGGAAGCAATAATTCATAAATTGTTAATATATTAAAGTAAGAAATGAAGAAAAATAAAGTGCTAAATAAAGACAGGGGAGAGAGTCACTGATTCAGATAGAAGAAATTTTAAAAGTTTTTAAAATTAAAAGTAATAAGGTAGTATTTGATTTGGGCTCTTAAGGAAAAAGATTTCAATAGGAGTGTGGGAGGAGGGAGGAGCATGGGGCTGTGGGAACTGTATGAGCAAAGGCACAGAGGCAGGAAAGAACAGGGTGGGTCCAGGAAACAATGAATTATTAAATGGCCATAGTGCCAGGTGGGTGGGTAGTGTTGTGGGAGATAAGACTGGAGAAATAGGCTGTCAGGGTGAGGGTGTGGGAGTCTTGAAGGACACAGACAGAATTTTAGACTTAATTTCCTTGGATACTGGTGTGTATTCTTAAATCTGTACGTGATTCTCTTGTGGTACTTGTCAAAATTTCAGATTCCTAGGCCTATCCCCCAGACAGTAATTTGCAGGCCTAAGTGGAAACTGAGCATCTACCTTTTTTATATTTTATTTTTTTATTTGTATTTCTTTTTTTTTTTTTTTTGACACAGAGTCTTACTTTGTCACCCTCAGTAGAATGCTATGGTGTCATAGCTCACAGCAACCTCAAACTCTTGGGCTTAAGTGATTCTCTTGCCTCAGCTTCCCAAGTAGCTGGGACTACAGTCGCTGGCCACCATGCCCGGCTATTTTTATGTATTTATTTATTTATTTAAAGAATTCTTAAAGTGATTTATTTATTTAGTTTTTTGGCGGGGGCTGGGTTTGAACCTGCCACCTCTGGCATATGGGGACGGTGCTCTACTCCTTTGAGCCACAGGCGCCGCCCATTTTTAGAGACGAGGTTTTAGCTCTAGCTCAGGTTGGTCTCCAACTCGTGAGCTCAGGCCCTCCACCTGCCTCAGCCTCCCAGAGTGCTAGGATTACAGGCATGAGACACCTTGCCTGGCCGAGAAATTACCCTTTTAATAAACACTCAGGTGATTCTGATCCAGGCAATTGAAAGAATCATACTTTAAAAATAAGTGCTCTGTTTTTTTATGAAAACTCTGGACGGAACGAAGAAAACTGAAGCCAATTCTCTTTTTTTTTTTTTTTTGCTGTTTTTGGCCTGGGGCTGGGTTTGAACCCGCCACCTCCAGCATAGGGCCAGCACCCTATTCCTTTGAGCCACAGGCGCTACCCTGAAGCCAATTCTAAGGATTGCTCAAGAACTCTGGCAAAAGAAGATCTGAATTAGAAGACGGGTTAAAGAGCCCTTCATCACTGTTGGGATAGAATCAACCCAACTTGGTGATCGAATGAAGGTGGAAGAAGGACTTAAGTGTTAAAATACAACCTCGCGCTTTCTCCTTTGTGAAACTAGGTGCAGATGCATGGTGCATAGTGACTAGCCACACAACCTAACAGGTAGTTAAATAAAGATTTGGAGCTCAGAAAATAGTGCAGGCATTAAACATATTTATTTGGCATTCCAAAGTAAATTCAAGACAAATTAAAGAATAATATATAAAAAGTAAACCATGAAAAAATTAGAAGTAAATGAAAGTAAATATTTAACCTATCTCTGGATAGTGAAGGCCTTCTAAACATAAAAGCAATGGATGAAATCTCAAATAAAAAGATCCTATAGGCTCAGCGCCTGAGCTCAATGGTTAGGGTGCTGGCCACATGCACTGGGCCTGGTGGGCTCAAACCCGGCCAGGGCCTGCTAAACAATAATGACAACAATAACAACAAAAATACCTGGGTGTTGTGGCAGGTGCCTGTAGTCCCAGCTACTGGGAGGCTGAGGCAAGAGAATTGCTTAAGCCCAAGAGTTTGAGGTTGCTGTGAGCTGTGACGGCACAGCACTCTACCAAGGGTGACAAAGTGAGACTCTGTCTCAAAAAAAAGGATCATAGAAAAGAAAAATATGCTATATACAAATTATTTATTTATTTATTTTTGAGACAGAGTCTCACTTTGTAGCCCTGGTAGAGTGCTGTAGCATCATAGCTCACAGCAACCTCATACACCTGGACTCAAGCAATTCTCTTTTCTCAGCCTCCCGAGTAGCTGGTATTACAGGCGCCCGCCACAATGCCAGGCTATTTTTAGAGGTGGGGGTCTCACTCTGGCTCATGCTAGTCTTGAACTCCTGAGCTCGGGTATCTGACCCCTCAGCCTCCCAGAATGCTGGGATTATAGGTGTGAGCCACCATGCCTGGCCCACTATATACAAATTAAAAGGCAAACAACTGGCTAAATATTTGACCACAGGACAAATCTTTAATATTCTTAAAAATGAAGAACTTGGCCTAGAGTGGTGGCTCACACCTGTAATTCCAGCACTTTGGGAGACTGACGTGGAAGGATAGCTTGAGCCAAGCTTGGGCAACACAGTGCCCAAGAAATTCAAGACCAGCTTGGGCAACATTGTGCAACCCATCTCTACAAAAAGTAGAAAAATTAGCTGAGCATGGTGACATGTGCCTGTAGTCCCAGCAACTTAGGAGGCTGAGACCAGAGGATCACTTGAACCTAGGAGTTTGGAGGTTATAGTGAGCTGTGATCCTGCCACTTTAACTTGGGTCACAGAGCAAGACCTTGTCTCTTAAATAAATAAATAAAGTTTACACAAATCACAAAGAAAGATATTTGGAACAGTTTTATGTAGGGACTAGCAGAAATTGTTAAAATAATTGAGCTTGGCAACATAAACCTTCTTGTCAAAAACTGAGACCTGCTTCTTCTCTGCTAGAGAAAAGGGAGATTTGTAGCATACACAAGCAGGGCTCTTATCACTCATTTTACCAGGTTCCTAAGTGTCAGTCCTTGGGAGTGACTAAAAATTACCAATATTTTTGACTTCTATTGTCCTGAAAATTAAAGGTAACAAACTAATTAAATTGCTCCCAGGCTCCATTAAGCCTTGCTTCTCCAGAGGCAACTGCCTTTACCGCACCCAATCTTTCCAAGTGAAGAGTGAAGGAAGGGGGCTAAAAGTAACTCCACAATGTCTAGTGAACAGTAACTCTAAAGTCATCCTGACAGCAGAAAATGTGTATGGACTTTGGGATTAATAGCCCAATCCTCTTTTTACAGAGGAGACTCTCAGTTCATGAATGACTTGTCCAAGATCACCTGACTGGCTGCTGATGATACCAAGTTGGGAATCCTCACTCTCAAGCAGCACTTTTCATTCTGTGCAGTGCTGCTTCACTGATCACAAGCTCTGGCCTCTCAAAACAATAGATATTTATAATACACAATTTCAATGTCTGTACACTTTCCACTTAATCACTACACTTACTCAGTTTGGGCTAATAAAAACCTGTGCTTCCCAAAAAAATGCTCCAAATAAAAGAACACCAAACAAAAACTCCAATATAATTAAAATATTAAAAACCCAAAGAAAAATGGGAATGAGATTAACCAAAAGACAATTCACAAAAAAGGAAACAGAAGTGGAATTATGAAAAACATTTTCTCTCACTAATAAAGAAACAAATCACTTCTGCTTATCAAATTAGTGAAGACTAAAAAAAATGCAGTGTTACCACGGATGCACTTAGATGGACACTCACAATCAATGCATGTGAGAATAAAAAGCAACTTGGAAGCAGGTTTAGTATTTTTAAATTTTCATGCCCTTTGGCCTACTAATTTGACTTCTAGAATCTAATCTAAGGAAATAATAAGTTATTGGTAGAGATTTATGCATAAATTTATTCTCAATTTTTTCACTCACTAATAATGTGAAATATGATTTAATTATGTGACCTCTACACAATAGAGTATTAAATAGGTTACAGTAAGTACTGAATATCCAATAAAATTATTTTCAAATAATTTTGATGGCATAGAAAATAACAGTAGAATATAAAGTGAAAAAAAGTAGATGCAAACTATTATAATAGCATTAGCCCAATTATCTGTGTATGTGTTTATGTGTGTGTGTGTATACATTTGTGTACATCAAAGAATAAAAAGACTGAAAGGATATACAAAATGGTAGCCTTCTCTGGGATAGATTATGGAATACAGGTTATTTTGTTATCTGTTATTTCATTTGGTTTTCTTCCAGGTTTTCTATAATGAACACATATAATTCTTGCTCTGTTGCTCAGGCTGCAGTGCAGTGGCGTCATCATAGCTCACTGCAACCTCAAACTCCTGGGCTTATGTGATCCTCTTGCTTCAGCTTCTGGGTAGCTAGGTCTACAGGCACATGCCACCAATCCCAGCTAATTTTTCTATCTTTTCTAGAGGTAGGGTCTTTCTTTGTTGCTCAGGCTAGTTTCAAACTCCTGATCTCAAGTAAGCCTCCTGCCTCAGCCTTGCAAAGTGCTAGGACTATAGACGTAGAGTCATGAGCCACCACATCTGCTGTAATAATTTATTTACTATGACATTAATATATAACCACCTACACACTCATACGAATGGCAAAATGTAACTATAGTCCAGAAAGTAGAAGGGAAGAGGAGAGGGGAGAGGAGGAGGAACATGGGAGGAGGGAGGGTATTTGGTGGGACCTCACCTAATGTGCATGATGCAATGGTACGTTTCAAAACTATTTAGAAATGAGTATAATTAGCTCGGCGCCTGTGGCTCAACAGGCTAAGGCGCCAGCCACATACACCTGAGCTGGCGGGTTCGAATCCAGCCCAGGCCCGCCAAACAACAATGACAGCTGTAACCAAAAAAATGGCCGGGCGTTGTGGCGGGCGCCTGTAGTCCCAGCTACTTGGGAGGAGGAGGCAAGAGACTCACTTGAGCCCAGAATTGTTGTGAGCTGTGATGCCACAGCACTCTCTCCAGGGTGACAGCTTGAGGCTCTGTCTCAAAAAAAAAAAAGAGTATAATTGTGATGGATGTGTTACTTAGTTCAACGTAAGCATTTCACATTGTATATCGAAGCAGTACCCTGAACCCCATAAATGCATCAATGTACAAAGTTATGATTTGATAAAAAAATAATTTTTTTTTTTTTGAGACAGAGCCTTAAGCTGTCACCCTGGATAGAGTGCTGTGACATCACAGCTCACAGCAACCTCCAATTCCTGGCCTCAAGCGAGTCTCCTGCCTCTGCCTCCCAAGTAGCTGGGACTTCAAGCGCCCGCCACAATGCCCAGCCATTTTTTTTTTTTTTTTTTGGTTGCAGCCATCATTGTTGTTTGGTGGCCTGGGCTGGATTTGAACCTGCCAGCTCAGTTGTACGTGGCTGGTGCCTTAGCCTGTTGAGCCACAGGCGCCGAGCCAATAAAAAATAATTTTTTAAAAATTATTTATTTATTTATTTTTGAGACAGAATCTCACTATGTCACCCTCAGTAGAGTGCCATAGCATCACAGCTCACAGCAACCTCAAACTCTTGGACTTAAGTGATTCTCTTGCCTCAGCTTCCCAAGTACCTGGGACTACAGGTGCCTGCCACAATGCCTGGCTATTTTTTGTTGTAGTTGCCATTGTTGTCTGGCAGGCCTGGGCAGAGTTCGAACTTGCCAGCCTTGGTGTATGTGGCTGGCACCATAAGCAATGTGCAACGGGCACTGAGCCTATTTGAGATAGAGTCTTACTTTGTTGCCCTTGGTAGAGTGCCATGGTGTCATAGCTCACAGCAACCTCAAACTCTTGGGCTCAAGTGATTCTCTTGCCTCAGCCTCCCAAGTAGCTAGGACTACAGGTGCCTGCCATAACACCCAGCTTTTTTTTTTTTTTTTTGCAGTTTTTGGTCGGGGTGGGTTTGAACCCCCTACTTCCGGTATATAGGGCTGGCGACCTACTCTTTTGAGCTACAGGCACCGCCCTCACACCCAGCTTTTTTTTTTAATTTTTTTTTTTTGCGTTTTTTTGGCTGGGGCTGAGTTTGAACCCGCCACCTCCGGCATATGGGGCCAGCACCCTACTCCTTTGAGCCACAGGCGCCACCCGCACACCCCACTATTTTTTGAGACAAGGTCTCATTCCAGCTCAGGCTAGTCTTGAATCCATGAGCTCAGGCAATCCACCCACCTCAGCCTCCCAAGTGCTAGTATTACAGGTGTGAGCCACTGTGCCCAGCCTGCTGTAATAATTTTTAATTTATAATAAATATCATAAATATATATTACATAATATAAATATATTTATAATTTTAAATTTTAAAATGTGTTTGTATATATGAAAGTAAAACAAGAATTATGTATACAGTAATATGAAAAAATCTTTTACAAAAGAGAAACGTGCAAGTCACTCACATGGAGGTGATAGTTGAAGTCAGGGAAATAGATCAGATTACACAAGGAGAGAGTACAGTGAGAATACGATGCTGCACAGGGCTACTGCAAACACCCTCAATTAAGGGGAAGAATTATTGTGAGTTAGTGAAGGAGTATGGGAAAACAGACCAGCAAATGGAGAACCATGACTGAACATGGTGGGTATGCCTGTAATCCTGGTACTTTGGGAGGCCAAGGTTAGAGGACAGCTTTAGGCCAGGTCAAAACCAGCCTGGCAACACAGTAACAAGACCTTGTCTCTACAAAATATATTAAAAAAAAGAAAATGGAGAACCATATAATTAGGTCAAGAAAACCAAATGAAAAGAAAAACTAGAAAAGTTGTTCACTTGGTCAAATGTTGCAAAGTGTTAAAAAGGAGGACAGTGAGGGATCATTAAAGGGAGATCACTGGATACTATGTATGGACAAGACAGACAGGTTTCCCTTAGTGCTGGACATAGAAGCTAAATCCGAGCAGATGTTACCTGTTCTGTAAAATTGAATATGAAGAAAAGAAGTGCTAGGTGGCGCCTGTGGCTCAAAGGAGTAGGGCGCCAGCCCCATATGCCGGATGTGGAGGGTTCAAACTCAGCCCCAGCCAAAAACTGCAAAAAAATAAAAAAAGAAAGAAAGAAAGAAAAGCAGTGCTGTGGCATTAGTTTGAATATCAGTTTATGGAGAAAATGATTATGGAAATCTAAGACTAAATGAAAGCATATTAGGACTACTAATTTATGGTATGGTATTTTTACCATTAGTATGGTATTTTAATGAAATAAAAATTGGCAATACTTTGTGCAAAACAAGTTTGAGGGACTGTAAATTTTTCCATATCATAAGCTCTGTTACAGAACATAGAAAGGAAAAATAGCTCTACCCTTGTTTGCAGAAGTACAAAAAAATTACATTTTTTTTTCACTAAAGATAAAGTTCTTAATTTCAGGGTAGTATTAGTAACAAATTCTTTTTTTTTTTTTTTTTTTTTGTAGAGACAGAGTCTCACTTTATCGTCCTTGGTAGACTGTCGTGGCGTCACGCAGCTCACAGCAACCTCCAACTCCTGGGCTCAGGCGACTGATTCTCTTGCCTCAGCCTCCCGAGTAGCTGGGACTACAGGCACCCACCACAACGCCCGGCTATTTTTCAGTTTTGCAGTTCGGCTGAGGCCGGGTTTGAACCTGCCACTTTCGGTATATGGGGCTGGTGCCCTACTCGATGAGCCACAGGCACTGCCCCTATTAACAAATTCTTAAAAAAGAAAATCAAAAGAATGTACATTTTTTGTGGCGGCACCTATGGCTCAAAGTAAACCCCATATGGCAGAGGTGACAGGTTCAAACCCAGCCCCAGCCCAAAAAACTGCAAAAAAAAAAAAAACAAAAAAACCAGAATGTATATTTTCATGGTGTCACATTAACTTTTTTTTTTTTTTTTTAAGAGACAGAGTCTCACTTTATTGCTCTCAGTAGAGTGCTGTGGCATCACAGCTCACAGCAACCTCCAACTCCTGGGCTAAGCAATTCTCTTGCCTCAGCCTCCCGAGTACCTGGGACCACAGGCACCCGTCAGAACGCCTGGCTATTTTTTTGTTGCAGTTTGTTTGGCAGAGACCGGGTTCAAACCCACCACCCTTGTATATGGGGCCGGCGCCCTACCCACTGTGCCACAGGCACTCCCCACACATTAACTTCTTATGAGTGAATACGTAAAGTCTCTAGAAATGGTTTTGTGTGTCCAGAAATCATTTGACATGCTAAACAATGGATCTCTTGTTGGGTCAAACCCATCTGTTTCAAAAAAGGACACCTGCATTAGTACAATAATTTGACTGAGTCTCGAGGACTTTGCATCTAGCCACAGAATAAACACAATGGTTTGTTCCTACCAAGTAAGAGTACTATTTACCCTAGAATCTCAACCTTATAATCATTAAGTAGAAATCACTAATTTACAACCAGTGGTTTGTTAACCGTCAAAGTCTTTGTTAAGTAACTTAACCTCACCTGGAGATTACTATACACAATCTAAAATAAAGTTATTTTAACTTTCCATCAAAAAACTGGCTGGGGGCCGGGCTCAGTGGCTCACAACTGTAATCAGACCCCATCGCCAAAATAGCTGGGTATGGTGGTGGGCACCTATAGTCCCTGTTACGTGGGAGGCTGAGGAGAGGCTCAAGAAGAGTTTGAGTCCAAGAGTTTGAGGTTGCTGTGAGCTATGGCTGTCAAAGTACTCTACTGAGGGAGACAAAATGATACTCTATCTCGAAACAACAACAAAAAAAGAATGCCTGAGAACTAGTTTTGTTGCCAACTTTAATAAAAGACGAATTCTTCCAATTTGTGTGTAGGAGTCCTTTTATGACAAAGATGTTTAATAATCTTTCACACTCCCAACATTGTTTTATATCTTTGTGTATGACTGTGATGACCTTTTCTGGTATAAGGATTCTAGTTAATTATAGTTGATTGGTAAAAAATACCAGAGAAAAGACAAGAATTTAAAACCCTAAGTAGGCCGGGCATGGTGGCTCACACCTGTAATCTTTTCTTTTTTTTTTTTTTTTTTTTTTTTTTTTTTTTGAGACAGAGCCTCAAGCTGTCACCCTGGATAGAGTACCATGGCATCACAGCTCACAGCAACCTCCAATTCCTGGGCTCAAGCGAGTCTCTTGCCTCTGCCTCCCAAGTAGCTGGGACTACAGGTGCCCACCACAATGCCTGGCCATTTTTTAGTTACAGCCGTCATTGTTGTTTGATGGGCCCAGGCTGGATTCGAACCCGCCAGCTCAGTTGTACGTGGCTGGCGTCTTAGCCCGTTGAGCCACAGGCGCCGAGCCCACACCTGTAATCTTAACACTCTTGGAGGCCAAGGTGAATGGACTGCCTGAGCACAGGAGTTCAAGACCGGCCTGAGCAAGATTGAGACCCCCATTTCTACTAAAAATAGAAAAACTAGCCAGGCATAGTGGCATATGCCTGTAGTCCCAGCTACTCTGGAGGCTGAGGCAGAAGGATTGCTCAAGCCCAAGAGTTTGAGGTTGCTGTGACCTATGACACCACAGTACTCTACTGAGGGCAACAAAGTGAGACTATCTCAAAAAATAAAACAAAATAGGCTCGGTGCCTGTGGATCAACGGGCTAAGGCGCCAGCCACGTACACC
>CAUYRH010031120.1:0-11700 GCA_963574655.1 Perodicticus potto
GCGCCTGTAGTCCCAGCTACTTGGGAGGCGGAGGCAGGAGACTCGCTTGAGCCCAGGAATTGGAGGTTGCTGTGAGCTGTGATGCTACGGCACTCTATCCAGGGTGACAGCTTGAGGCTCTGTCTCAAAAAAAAAAAAAATTGGATTGTTCTCCTACTATTGAGATCTGAGAATTATTTATATAAGCTGGATACAAATCTTCTAGCCATTATGTGATTTTTAAACACTCAATCTACAGTTTGTCTTCTCATTCTCTCAAGTGCCTTTCAAAAAGAAATTATTAATTTTGATGAAGTCAAATTTTTCTGTTTCTTTCTTTGTTGTTGTTTTTTTTTTGTGGGGGGGGATTTTTGGCTGGGGCTGGGTTTGAACCTGTCACCTCTGGTATATGGGGCCAGCGCCCTACTCCTTTGAGCCACAGGTGCCACCCCCAAATTTTTCATTTATTTATTTTATCTCACTCTTTGTGTCATACTAAAGAAATCCTTGTCTAATCTCAGTTCATAGAAACACACAATATTATCGTTTTAAATAATACATGTAGGCCTATAATCTATTTTAACTTAATTGTTGTACATGGTGTGAAGTATGGATCAACATTTGTTTTGTGCACATGGATCTTGCTTTTGAGACTTTTTAGGTTAGACCACAATATTTAGTCTAAGACTAATTTTCTCTAACTATTGGAGCTCCTTCTGAATACTCTGAAAAATATGCTGTGAATTGTAAGGTTTTCTAGTCTGGCTGGTGGAAACAAGAATTATTGAAACTCTGTGGGAAACTGGACCCTTCCCTACTAACTGTGTCACAGACTAGAAATTTTCTTCAGGCACTAAGCTGAGGCAATTATAGAGCTCATCTAATTTGTGTCTTATGACACAGGGATCAGTGTCCTTCATTGCATGGTGTTCAATTTCTTGAAAAATTAATCATTGGTTCTTGTCTGGTTTTAACGTTGTTTTAGGACAGAGAGTAAATCTAGTCCCTTTTTTTCATCTTGGTCAGAGACTAAAGACTTCCTTCAGTATAGTGTTTTATCCAAAAATGTGGTTGAATTTTATGAAGTGAACTGCCACATTCCCAATTTTATTTGTTCCTTGGCCAGGCAAGGAGAAATTGCTCTGAATGAGCCTGTTGTGTTTTTAGTGTTTACAAACACAAATACATGTGTCTACTTACATATATGTATATATTTATGTAAATGTATTATATTTTATATTCACGTCATCTTTTTTTAAATAGAAATAGTAGCCACATAGTAGAGATAAGTAAATTGAAGCTCCGAAAGTTTAAGGGACTGCCTATGTCAAGAGCCACTAGGAAAGGGGGAGTCGAAATCTTCTAGACCAGATCCCATGCTTTCCAATGCTATACCACGTGAACTAACATAAGGAAATGAGTTCAAAACCAATATTTTTTCTTTCACACATTATTTTCTCACCCCTGGCTATGTTTTGAATGATTTTGTCTCCTCCAAAATTCATGTGTTAGAAACTCAATCCCTAATGCAACGGTGTTGTAAGGTGGGGCCTAATGGGAGATGTTTGGATCATGACAGCTCTGCCCTCTTGAATGGATTAATGCTACTACAAAAAGGGGTTGCAGGAGTGGATTCTCTCTCTCCTGCTTTTTTGCTATATGGGGACACAATGTTCCTCTCCTCCAGAGGATGCTGCCTTTTAGGAGCCATCTTGGAAAGAGAGAAAATTGGGCCCTACTCTGAATGCCTTGATCTTGAACCTCCAAACCTCCAGAATTATGAGAGAATAAATATCCCTTCTTTATAAATTGCCCCGTCTTAGGTATTCTGTTGCAGCAGCACAAAGCAAACTAAAACAACTTCACCCCAAAGAAAAGCAATGACAGTATGATTGATCAGACTCCTGGGCACCACTTAGATCTAGTTTTCTAATATGTATTCCCTTAGGAAGATGAATAAGTATGACTCTGACTGAAAGAAATGTCTCAATGCTTTGTAATTTCCCTGAAACTGGCAGGCATGGCTTAATGTCTCATTTGAAAGGTAAAGTTCTAAGATGTGGTTTTGTGTTTATGGAAGGTCAGTTAATATTCCAGCACGGGAAAAGGAAGTAAATGTTCCATGTGCTCTAATCATGCTCACTTGATTTTTACATTGAATTATGGAGCTCAAATCCAAGGTAACAATATATATAGTTGCATTGGCTTGCAACTATATATTTCTTAGAGATTTATAAATAAAGAGAAAAAGTGGCTAGGCCAGTGTTTGTGTAGTTTACTGGGTCCTCTAACTGTATACAACCCAACAGAAACTTACATCAAAGTTATGGACTACAGACAGCAAAACTGACTTAAATTCCTTATTACTGATGTATTTTCTCTGTCCTTTACTAATTTTTTTTCACTCAGTCCTACAGATCTTCTAGTTCCATGTTCCCTGAATTTCAGACTTCCAATCTTCTGCTACCTTTGAATGTCCTGCTGGTTCTTTTCTCTATACCTAGCTTATGCCTCTTCAGTGGTTCTAACTTTTATTCTTTGCATGCTCCAACTCTGGTTTTTCTGCTCACATGTGACCCACAGATTTATTTTTGCCTTTAGTGTCTGAATTCACCAGCAGAAGAATTAACTAGCAGCTTCCAGACCCGTGACTTTTGCTTAGCTTGTGAACCTCTGGCCCAGTTTAGGGATCAATCCATTTCTCTATATTCTTCTATCCTATATTTTCAGTCTGATTTTCAACTCTTCTTATCCTTGCTCCTCACTTTAATGTCCAAAACTTGTTGGAAATTCTTCAGAAATAGATGTTGGACCAAGCAGTAAGCTCAGTACAATACTTAAGAGTATTATATCACTGAAACCAAGATCAGATACTTAATCTAATTTGAGCCACCTAGCCCTGTGCCCATCAGTCACAGAGAGGAAAGTGAGGGTGTGAGTATTAAATATTAGAAACTTATGCTGCTATGAGAGCACATCTCTAAAAACATACCTGAATAAATTTGGTCAGCAGTATCATCTTTGTATAGGAAGGACAATACAATCTCTCTCTCTCTCTCTCTCTCTCTCTCTCTCTCTCTCTCTCTCGTATTTTTACATATATATATATATATATATATAAAATCTCTCTCTCTAGTATTATATATATATATATATAATCTCATCTTTACATAGGATGTGTATCTATCTATCTATATCTATAGATATAGATATATAGATATATCACATGCAACTAAGTTTGAGTTCTGTCCAGAGGATACATATGCTGAAGCCACCCTTTAAATTCTAACAGAAACAGTTTGTGTATGAGGGAGGGACTCTTGTTCAGGGAAAATGCCTCTGGGATCTGAGAAAGAGACTTGAATTCCCTAAACCAGATTGTTCAAAGTATTAGAACATGCTGTCCTTTCAATATTAAAGAAACATGACTTTGATTATGATTATTTTAATTATAAATGATTATTTTTATTACATTATGCCTCCAGGAAATGGCACCATAGGACCTCCTGAATCTTCTAAAATATTTTTCTAGATCTCATCAATGAAATGAATAGATACACAGATTTTCTAATTAGCTGGAAGAAGACCAGTGTTGCCTTTAATGATATTTTAGGAACAAGAAGCAAATAATTTTATAACAGTGGAATGGTGTATGTTCTGGCTTGGAATGTAGTATTCATTAATGCAGAAAATAGAATTCTTTTTTTCACAGCATAATTAAGTGAGCCCTGAAGGAAAGGACAATTGATTGATGGCAAGCATAAACATCAGGAAAGTATTCTGCAAGTGTACCATGCATTCTAATTGTCCAGTTACCAGTTAAGTCACAAATAAGATCTTACTTTGGAATTCTGTGCTGTCATTGTGAATGAAAGTATTACTGCTGGTATAAAAGCAAATAATATGTGTTCCAAAGCAGATAGATTTAAAAATAAAAATTAATATTTCATCTAGTTCTTTGTTGAAAGGTTCATACAAATTATTTTCTGTATTTGTACTCTCAGCCACTCTACAAAAATTTGTCAATTATTGTTGACCTTAGAGAGCATCTAGTCCTCCATCAGCTAATGAGATAATAGACTTTTTAAAAAATTATGGGAGAGACTTTCAGAAGAGGAGCCAAATCTTTGGAATTAATATGGAGCCTTATAACTAATCATTTAATCTCTATTTACTCATATAAAATAGTAAAGGAGAGCTAATAATAGAGGGCTGACCTGGGTATTTCTAGATAAGTTTTTATTTGACCCTTCGGATATTTAGTTCTTGCTTTTCCACTCTGCTTTGTAAGCAGGAAGCTAACCAATGGGCTGCATCAATAGCCTTCCTTGACTTCTGGCTTCCAGTGCATTACATGGTGAGCACTAGCAGGAGGTCAGAGGTCGTGAAGAGAATCAAATCAGGGAACTTATTTCCCCAGCTCCCTCCCTGCTAGATTATATTGAATTTTCTATATCCCTTTGCATAGAAACGTGTAGGCGTATCCAACCTATTGGCTTCTCTGACCACACTGGAAGAAGATGAGTTACCTTGGGCTAAGAACAACCCTGGTAAGAGGTATTAAATATACAAACACTAACAAAAAGAATCCATGCGTAATTTTTTGTGCTAGCCACCACCATATATAAACAAACAAAAAAAAAATCCTCATATAATCCACATGCAACCCATGGGCTACAGGTTGGACACACCTGAGAGTGAGGATCCCTTTACCAACTGTTTAATGGCCTTCCCCAAAGAACTACACTGTCTACTCTCTTCCCTGGCCTCTTCAGGCCTAGGTGTCCAGAAGCTTATGAGTGGCAATGGCTACCACCTAAGAGTGCTTCAACATCACACGTTGGTTTCCCTTTAACCTGTGCCACATCTGTGTAAACAGTTCCTTTATTGAACTCTCTCTGATTACTCCAGGTGAATATGCCATCTATATCAGCCAGCACCTGATGCCCTATGTTACACATCATTTGGGGGAGTAAATGAAATATCACATACATCATTTGGACAAATATAAAGCATACGCAAATATTACGCTTTATTTTCATCAGACATCTAATGCTGAATAATTGAACTAACCAGCGAAAAGATTCAAGTAGATCTAAAACATTAAGGAAAAATGCAACCAGTGTGTGACTAGTTGGCTCAACAAAAGGTAAATTTCTAGGGCTGAAAAGACTGATAGGCAACAAGCAGGACAAAAATTAATGAAATGGTCATCTCAAATGAAGGCTCTCCAAGGAAATAGAGGAGAGATTTGATAGGATACAACTGTAGGACAGCCTCTAAATGTAGCCCACACCTCTGTCTGCTGTCTCCAGGTAACATTGTACTACCAGCATTAAGAGGACAAATCACCATTTTTTCTAGAAACCCCGCCCTTTGACATTCATTCCTGTAGTAGTTTCCCTGTTCCACATTATCCGCTGCAATAGAGCACGTCCATGGTCAGTTAAAGGGCATTACTACTTTTCTTCCACTTCAGTGCAATCACAAGGTAAAACTACTTCTTACTGTCTTTCAGACCACCTCGTTTCAACACCCTTATATACTACTACCCATCTTTTGACCCTTTGGATTACTTGCCTTTATTGCACATTTATACTATTCCATCTGTAGTGGGTGTACTAATTTTCTCTGATACCTAAATGCTCAAAAAAGCAGAGGCTTTGTTTATTCTGGGCCTAGGCCAACCCTCACCTTCAAGCTGAGACTGCTTTCCTTGAAGCTTTGTGAATGCCAAGACAACAGTGTTGTCTGAACTAGACCCTCCTCTGCCCAGTAACCAGGAGCCAATCTCTTTCTCTTCTCAATTCTGGCAGCTGCTTCAGTCCCACAGTGCACTTAATCTCTGAGCAGCTTCAAGACCTAACTTAATTATTCTCTCCAGGCCCCAATTCCTTTGACAACTCCTCCCCTCCCCCAGTCCTATTGTACCACCTGAGGCTGGCAACCTCTCCAACTATTCTAGGACCATTGTCTCTCCTCAGATAATATGAACATAGAACAATAACACATCCACAACTCAATTATAAGTTCCTCTGGCTCCAGACAGACAGCAGCTACTCTCACATCTACATATGAATTTGGAGGAAAGAGGCTCTGGCAAAGACAATGAAGAAATATCAGGTCTTTGTTGTATAAGTCACATGGCACAAAGAAAGAAAGATGGATTTGCCTGTAAACTAAATCAGAAGCCATCCTGCTCTGTAAGTCCCCTAATACCTAGAATCAAAAGCAAAAGTGAGAAAACACAGTGTCCTAGTCATAAAGGCAAATCTGTGTAATGTTTATGTTTTCATAGGAGCTCGAAAGTATTGATGCAATAGTAAAATTGTACTTTGTCAGTGCAACGTCCTCAGAATTCTGAAGTGGATTTGCTCAGTGGTTATGAGAGTTTGGTGTTGTAGTAAAGCACACAGACTCTGGAGCCAGTTAACCTACATTTGAAATCCCAAGTCTGTCACTTAGTCAAGTAATTTAAATTCTCTATATTTTGATTTTCTCATCTAGAATAACAACGGTACAGAATAACTATCTCACAAGGCTATTGTGAATAGTAAATTAGGTGTAATTTAGAAATAGTTTAGGACATGTTAAAGAGAAAACAAAAATCTCAAAGACCAAAGATTGAGTGCTGAGCGAAAGGTTTTATTGTTAAACAAAAAACGCAATCTTATACAGATGTCATACTCTGTAGATTTAGGCTGAAGGGATAGAAATGGGATAAGATTTTTAAAGCCAAAATTGCAAACTGTCTCAATCTTCTATCAGGAAGCTTTCCTGAAAGCTAGGTAAACTGCTAATTGGTTAGTTGTAGGTATCTGGGAAAATTGGTTAGTATTATGTTTATACTGGGGTCCCAGTTGTCTCTGCTGTGTATCTGAGGTCTGAGCTTCAGGAATTTTGGCATCCAGTTGTCATTTTAGTAAAAGTTAAGTATGCCACATGTTTAGCAGGCTAGAAGGAAATAATAGAGTGCTTCAGAAAATATCCAACACCTCATAGTCACTATTATTATTAGTGTGCTACTAAAGCTATTGAGCATGGCTATATTCTAGATGTAAATATATTAGGCATCTGACAATGTTTTACATAAATATCAATGATATTTTTATAAGAACCCCTATCTCTAGCCCAGTGCTTACTGAGTGAGTAGATTCAAATGACTGACTTATGTTGAAATAAAAAATGCTAGTGCTAAGGAACTTACAGGAAGCAACAACAAAGATTAATTTATAGCATAGGGTCAGGAAGAAAAGGAAATAACACCAAGACAGGCATGGTACTAAAGGATCCAGGCCCTCTCCTTGATGCCTCCCAGGTGTGTGCCTCTACATCTCAGTGAGTCCAGTTTAAGAGTCAAAACTCATAAACAACACTACCAGGGGTGTTTTTAGCTCATTTATCTTTGTCTTGGTAAACTTGACTCTACCATACATTGCTTTATCTTATTCCCTAAGCTGTTGATTCTAATTGCAAATTTGTAGTTTAATCTGATTCCCTAATGCTACTGTTACTTACATATTTGGTATATAGTCTGCTCTTGTCTCCACTATGAGCTATACCACCCTCTGGTTAACCTTTGCATCACAAATCTACAGAAAATAGCTGGATCCCTTCCTCTGGTGGTGGCAATGATCAGGCTATTATTTATATTGTCTCTATCTTACATTAATATAACTCAGTATAGGAGAAATTCCTATTATAGCAGAGAAGTGAAAAGGTTACACAAATTCCCCACAGATAATAATTATAAAAACTTAATATAAATTTTACAAACAACCATTTCAAGACACAATAAAGTATCCAAAAGCAGAGAGAATGCAGAAGAGAGTTTAATATTGGAAAACTTGATCTGAAAATTGTAAGAATTGGAGATCTGAAGCTTAGTGGTCTGTGGTGGTTTTAAAATATTTCCAAAATTTTTTTATATTCTCCCTTCAAGAGGTAGGACATAGTCCCTTTCCCCTTGAGTATTGGATAAACCTAGTGACCCACTTCTAAAGAAAAGAATAAAGCCAAATAGAAGGTGTGGAACTTAGAAGACTAGATTAAAAAAAAAAAAAAAAAAAACACTGAAGTACGCTGTTTGTACTCTGTTGAGTCATTCATTCTGGGGGAAGCCAGAAGCCCTATTAAGAGACTCCCACAATGAAGAACTAAAGCCTCTTGCCAACAGCCACAAGGAACCAGGCTTCCTGCCAATAGCCATGTAATTTGAGCTATTTGGAAGTCCAACCTCCAGCCCCAGTCAAGCCTTCAGATGACAGGCCCAGCTGACAGCTTGACCACAACCCTATGAGCAACATTAAGCCAGAGGCACCCAGCAATCTTGACTTACTGAACCACAAAAACTGTTTGTTATGTTAAGCTGCTTATTTCAAGAGTAATTTTAGCCTGGCAATGGACACCTAATATCACTGGCCTAAATATGCTATTCAACCTCTGCATCTATAGTGACAGAAAACTGCAGTGGAAAAACATGCATCCTGATCTGCTAAGATGTCAGAGAGCAGAGTTAGAAAGTAGCAAGAAATTAAAGGAGAAAAACAAAACATGGCAATACAAAAATTGCTGAAGGGGAGAGACTCAAATGCAGGCTATAAACTGCCCAAATGCCTGGCTAATAGCTAAACTACACGTGCTTGAGAAGACCCTAGGGGGCCTAGTGGAAAACACAAAGAGAACGCAGGAATATCTACACTGAAAATATAGAGATGTTGGAGGAAAGCCTGTGTGGTTGATGTTTTTATTAACTGCCACATTCTTAGGTGGCATAAAGGGGAAGCCTAATGTGCTTAAATTAGAAGAATATGAACCCTAAAGTTGAAAGATTAGCTGGAAATTACAAAAAAATTAAAGGAGAATCCCTGCAATCAAGGATACTACAAGAGGATGAGCTTCATTTTCGCCTAAGTCCTTAGCCAATCATCAAATTTTATAGGAACTAGAAAGACTCACAGAGACCCAACCTAAAAAACAACAATGGGTGCTCACTTTGGCAGCACTATACTAAAATTGGAATGATACAGAGAAGACTAGCATGGCCCCTACACAAGGATGACACGTAAATTTGTGAAGCATTCCATGTTTAAAAAAAAAAAAAAAACAGCAATGGGATGGCGTAAGAACAGATCATAGACATCAGCATCACATACCATAGGGAAAATAGCTTTCCAAGTTGAATCCAGGCAAGTTAACTGTATCCTAGAAAAAATAATAGCAATGGTCAGAATAATATGACATACAGTTGCTACAATGGATTACCCACAATATTCAGTTTACAAATGAAAATCACTAGACATGTAAAAAGAATGAGAATTTTTCAGACGCAGACTCCAAAGGAGATAGTATAAACGTATTTAAAGAGGTATTTAAAACAAAAATTAAGGGAAAATATTTATTAGTGAACAAAAAGTAGGGAACTTCAAAGGAAATGGAAATTTATTTTCAAAAGAAAACTCTAGATCTTAAAATAAAGCTCACTAGATGAAATAAAACTCAGATTAGAGATGTCAGAAGATAGAATTCATGCAATTGAAAATAAATCACTTGGCTTGGCGCCCGTATCACAGTGGTTACAGTGCCAGCCACGTACACCAAGGGTGGCAAGTTCGAACTCGGCCTGGACCAGCTAAACAACAATGACAACTGCAACAAAAAATAGACAGACATTGTGGTAGGCACCTATAGTCCCAGTTACTTGGGGGGCTGAGGCAAGAGAATCATTTAAGCATGAGAGTTTGAGGTTGCTGTGATCTGTAACTCCACGGCACTCTACCAAGGGCAACATAGTGAGACTCTGTCAAGAAAGAAAGAAAGAAAGAAAGAAAGGAGGGAGGGGAGGAAGGAAGGAAGGAAGGAAGAAAAAAGAAAGTCACTGAATCCAAATAATAGGGAGAAAAGATTAAACATAATAAATATAACCCCAGAGACCTATGGGAAAAACATGAATCAGTTTAATAAAAGCATAATTGTAATTCCAGGAAAAACATAATTAAGATATTTAATGAAATAATGGACCAAAACATCTAAAATCTTATGTAAAATATAATTAAAGAACCAAGAAATTCAACAAACTTCAATCAAAGAGAACACAAGAAAAACCTTTACTCCTGGACACATAGTGATCAATTAGCAGAAAGCCTAAGACAAGAAGAAAATCTTTAGAGTAGCTAGAAAAAAGACTTCACACAGGGATAGAATTAATGGATGAACACTTTACTTCTCATGAGGAGTTATAAAAACTATTGAATAATACATTTAAAGTGTTGGAGGGGGAAACAACCTGTCATTCAAGAATTCCATATCCAGGGAAGATATTTTCCAAAATGAAGGGGAAATTAACACATTTTCAGAAAAACAAAAACTGAGTGAGCTCATTAGCAATAGACCTACACTACTACATAAGATGCTAAAGAGGCTGGGCATGGTAGCTTATGCCTTTAATCCCAGAACTTTTGGATGCCAAGGTGGGAGAATCACTTGAGGCCAGGAGTTTAAGACCAGCCTGGTTCTACATAGTGAGATCCCATCTCTACAAAAACCAAGAAATATTAGCTAGGCATAGTGGCAGGCACCTTGGGAGGCTGAGGCAGGAGGATTGCTTGATTCCAGGAGTTCCAGGATCAGCAAGCTATGATTATGCCACTGCACTTCAGCCTGGGCGACAGAATGAGACCTTGTCTCAAAAAATATGTTAAAGAAATTTCTTCCATGTAAAAGAAAATAACATTAGGTGGCAAATCCAATATACAAAAAAAGTGAAGAGCACCAGAAAGGTTAAATATGTATGTAAATACAAATAACTCTAATAACTATTTTTGTTCTTTTAACTTCTTTAGCAGATATATGATTTTTTTTTTTTGAGACAGAGTCTCACTATGTTGCCCTCAGTAGAGTGCTGTGGCATCACAGCTCACAGCAACCTCAAACTCTTGGGCTTAAGTGATTCTCTTGCCTCAGCCTCCCAAGTAGCTGGGACTACAGGTGCCCACCACAATGCCCAGCTATTTTCTTGTTGCAGTTGTCATTGTTGTTTAGCTGGCCCAGGCCAGGCTTGAACCTGCCAGCCTCAGTGCATGTGGCTGATGCCATAACCACTGTCCTACGGGTGCCCCTGTATGATTTTTAAAACAAGTTATAATGCTGTGTTGATGAGCTTATAATGTAATGTATATAGCTATAAGATGTGTGTGTGTGTGTGTGTGTGTGTACGTGGTGTATGTATGTGTATCAGTAATAACACTAAGAAAGGAAGGAATGGAAGTAAACTATAGTAAGGTTTCTATATTTTACCTGAAGTAATTCTATATTAAGCCTAAGTAGACTGCATTAGGTTTGAGGTACATATTGTAAACCATAGAGCAATACCTAAAATATATTGCAAAGAGACATAGCTATAAAACCAATAGAAAAAATAAAATAAAATAATAAAAATACATTTAGTTAATATGAATGAAAGAATAGAGGGACAAAAAGATGTAAAACAAGTAGAACCATATAGTAAATTTGCAAGGCAAAATATAACCACATCAACAATTATATTCAATGTAAATAGATAAACTAAACCCATAAAATGACAAGAATTGTCAGGTTGAATTAAAACCAGTAGAACCTCTATAAGTTGTTAACCACCCCAGGGACTATAACATGCTGGTCAACACACAGAGGTAGTCAGCAAAAGTAACTAGGCCTACTTTATGATACATATATGTGGGGCAT
>CAUYRH010031121.1:0-22834 GCA_963574655.1 Perodicticus potto
TCAAAGATCAAGTAACGGTAGGTAGCTGGATTCATCTCTTGGTTCTCTATTCTGTTCCAAACGTCTATCTCTCTGTTTTTGTGCCAATACCATGCTGTTTTGATCACTATCGATTTATAGTAGAATCTCAGGTCTGGTAGCATGAGTCCTCCTGCTTTGTTTTTATTTCTGAGTAATGTCTTGGCTATTCGAGGTTTTTTCTGATTCCATATAAAACGCAGTATTATTTTTTCGAGATCTTTAAAATATGATAATGGAGCTTTGATAGGAATTGCATTAAAACTATATATTGCTTTGGGTAATATAGACATTTTAACAATGTCTTCCCAGCCATGAGCATGGAAGATTTTTCCATTTGTTAACATTTTCAGCTATTTCTTTTCTTAAAGTTTCATAGTTCTCTTTATAGAGATCTTTCACATCCTTTGTTAGGTTAATTCCCAAATATTGCATCTTCTTTGGCACTACTGTGAAAGGAATAGAGTCCTTGACTGTTTTTCAGCTTGGCTATTGTTGGTATATCTAAAGGCTACAGATTTATGAGTGTTGATTTTGTAGCCTGAAACACTGCTGTATTCCTTGATCACTTCTAAAAGTTTTGTAGTAGAATCCCTAGTGTTTTCCAGATATACAATCATATCATGTGCGATGAGTGAAAGTTTAATCTCTTCTGACCCTATGTGGATACCCTTGATTGCCTTTTCTTCCCTAATTGCAATGGCTAAAACTTCCATTACAATGTTAAAAATCAATGGAGACAATAGGCATCCTTGCCTGGTTCCTGATCTAACTGGGAATCATTTCAATTTAACTCCATTCAGTACGATATTGGCTGTGGTTTTGCTGTAGATGACCTCTATTAGTTTAAGAAATGTCCCTAATGTACCAATTTTCTTAAGTGTTCTGATCATGAAGGGATGTCGGATATTATATCAAAAGCTTTTTCTGCATCAATTGAGAGAACCATATGGTCTTTATTTTTTAATTTGTTTATGAGCTGAATTACATTAAATATTTACATATATTAAACCAGCCTTGAGACCCTGGGATAAAGCCCACTTGGTCATAGTGTATAATTTGTTTGATGTGTTGTTGGATTCTGTTTGTTAGGATCTTACTGAATATTTTTGCATCAATATTCACTAGTGATATTGGTCTATACTTTTCTTGTTGGGTCTTTTCCTGGTTTAGGGATCAAGGTGATGTTTGCTTCATAGAATGTGCTGGGTAGTATTCCTTCTTTTTCTATATTTTGGAAATGATTGAGTAACATAGGTACTAGTTCCTCTTTAAAGGTTTGGTGGAATTCTGGCATGAAGCCATCTGGTCCCGGGCTTTTCTTTTTAGGGAGATTTTGTATAGTTGATGCTATTTCAGAACTTGATATTGGCCTGTTCAACATTTCCACTACATTCTGGCTACGTTTTGGAAGGTGGCGTGCTTCCAAGTATTGGTCAATTTCCTTCAGATTTTCATATTTCTGAGAGTAAAGTTTCTTGTAATATTCATTAAGGATTTTTTGTATTTCTTAGGAGTCTGTTATTTCGTTTTTACCATTTCTGGTAAAATTAGAGATTTTACTCTTTTTTTCCTGATTGGGTTAACCAAAGGTTTATCTATTTTATTGACCTTTTCAAAGAACCAACTTTTTGATTTATTGATCTGTTGTATAATTATTTTGTTTTCAATTTCATTTAATTCTGCCCTGATTTTGCTTTTCTTTTCTTCTGCTCGGTTTGGGGTTGGAATGTTCTTCCTTTTCCAGTTGCTTGAGATGTCCCATTAAGTTGTTAACTTCCTCTCTTTCCGTTCTCTTGAGGAAGGCTTGCAGTGCTATAAATTTCCCTCTTAGGACTACCTTTGCAGTATCCCAGAGGTTTTGATAATTCGTATCTTCATTGTCATTTTGTTCCAAAAATTTGGTGATTTCCTTCTTAATCTCGTCTATGACCCATCTATTGTTCAGCATAAGATTATTCAGCCTCCATGTTTTTGTATGAGTATGCAAATTCCTGTTGTTATTGAGTTCAACTTTTATTCCGTGATGGTCCAAGAAGATGCAGGGAATAATTTCTATTCCTTTAAATTTGATGAGGTTAGACTAGTGACCTAAGATGTGATCGATTTTGGAGTATATTCCATGGGCTGACGAGAAAAATGTGTATTCAGTTTTCTTAGGATGAAATGTTCTGTAGATGTCTGTTAAGTCCAGATGTTGAATGGTTAAGTTTAAATCTAAAATTTCTTTGCTTAGTTTCTTATTGGAAGATCTATCCAACACTGCTAATGGAGTATTAAAATCTCCAACTATTATGGAGCTGGAAGAAATTAAGTTGCTCATGTTTGTTAGCGTTTTTCTTATAAATTGAGATGCATTCTGATTGGGTGCATAAATATTAATAATTGAAATCTCATCATATTGAGTATTACCTTTAACAAATATGAAGTGTCTATCCTTATCCTTCCTTACTTTGGTTGGTTTAAAGCCTATTGTATCTTCAAATAAGATTGCAACACCTGATTTTATTCTGCTTTCCATTTGCCTGGAATATAGATGACCATCCCTTCACCGTGAGTCTATATTTATCTTTTAAGGTAAGATGAGATTCTTGTACACAACAGATATCTGGCCTGAGTTTTTGTATCCAGTCAGCCAGCCTGTACCTCTTTAGAGGACAATTTAAACCATTCGCATTAATTGAGAATATTAATAAGCCTTTCAAAAGTGCAGTGGACATTTTTAATCCCTTTGCCCCTCTGGAGGTTGGAATTTGATCGAAAGTTTCTTAGTGAGTTTACTTTTGTGGTGGAGGATTACGCTGGTCATTATGGAGAATAGGTCTGAGAATATCCTGGAGAGGTGGTTTAGTTATGGCAAATTTCTTCAACATGTGGATGTCATTAAAGTATTTAATTTATCCATTATAAATGAAACTCAGTTTAGCTGGATACAGGATCCTGGGCTGAAAGTTATTTGGTTTTATGAGATTAAAAGTCGATGACTATCCTTGTCTAGCTTGAAAGGTTTGAGCCGAGAGTTCTGCAGTTATTCTAATATTCTCCCCCTTGCAAGTTATGGTTTTCTTCTGTCTGGCTACTTTCAGAATTTTCTCCTTCATATTAACTTTAGTGAAGTTAATTATGATGTGCCTGGGGGATGTCTTATTCAGGTTGAGTCGTGCTGGGGTTCTGAAACTGTTCGCTATCTGAATTTCAGAATCTCTTGGCATGTCTGGAATGTTCTCTTTTATAATCTCATGAAGAAGGGACTCTGTGCCTTGTGAGGCCACTTCGTCACTTTCAGGTATCCCTATCAGGCGAATATTGCTTTTCTTCAAATTATCCCAGAGCTCTCTGACAGAATGATCCGTTTTTGTCCCCATTTCTCTTCCTCTTTGGATGTTTGGGAGCATTCAAAAGCTTTGTCTTCAATTTCAGAAATCCTTTCTTCTGCTTGCTCCATCTGTTACTGAGGGATTCTACTATATTTCTCAGATCTTTAAGGGCTGCAAATTCTTGTCTCAATGTGTCAAAATCTTTGGTCATTTTGTCTCTGAATTCCTTGACTTCTTCAGACAATTTTTGAAATTCTCCCTGAATTTCTAAATCCAACTTTTCCTCTATTTTATTGATCTCATTTGCAATCCAAATTCTGAATTCGGTTTCTGACATCTCAGCCATCTATGTATGCATAGGATCTTCAGTTGTGTTGGCTGAATTGTTCCTTGGGGGAGTTGATCTACTCTTGTTGTTCATGTTGCCGGAGATTTTTCACTGATTCCACCCCATGATTATTTTGCACCGTTTGGCAAGATGAGCAGATAAGGAAATTCTCCCTGAATTTCTAAATCCAACTTTTCCTCTATTTTATTGATCTTATTTGCAATCCAAATTCTGAATTCGGTTTCTGACATCTCAGCCATCTATGTATGCATAGGATCTTCAGTTGTGTTGGCTGAATTGTTCCTTGGGGGAGTTGATCTACTCTTGTTGCCGGAGATTTTTCACTGATTCCACCCCATGATTATTTTGCACCGTTTGGCAAGATGAGCAGATAAGGATAAGTTGGGTTGGAGGTTTAGGAGTAGTGATTGGCCAGTCCTTTGTGTGAAAGCTGGGACTAACATCTGTTCCTGTTCCCCTAGAGTTTTGCCAGGACCTGTACAGTGCTACTGGGAAACTGGGGACCTTCTTGGTGTAGTGGTGTTAAGTGGCTCTGTCTTGTTTTCAGCTGGTCTCTGTCTTACCCTATAGAATCAGTTACTCTGGGTTGAAGTCTGAGCTGTGGAGAAATACCAGCAATTAAGTAATACCGCCCCCCACAGGCCACAATTGGAAAATAAATCAAATCTTCCCACTACCACACACCCAGGGTACCACTTTGGATAGTCCTTGGGTGATTGGTCCAGTTGAAAAGGTCCCAATCAATTGTCCCAGTCAGCACTGGCCTCAGGTCAGAGAGTTCAAAAGGTCTTCAGCAATTGATAGCAGGGGTCTGCTGGCAACTCTGGTAGAACTCGTTCCAGTGCTCTGTGAGATCAGAAAGACACCCCCAGCAAATAAATTAGTCTGGGAAAGTTGATGCCTCCTTCCCCACCTTGTACTCTGTCACACCCAGTCACTGGTAACCCCGCAGGGCTGTGATCTAGTTCCCTCCAATGAGCAGATGCTCCAGGTGTTTGCGCCTGCCTGAGTCACAGGGAGATCTGAGTCTTCTCAGCCAGGCCACCAGTCTCTGCCACTCTCTGTCACTATTCAGCAAGGGGAAGTGAGGCCTGACAACCTTGGGTGCTTGACAGGGGCTGGGGCAATTCACTCAGTTCCAGCCCTGTCCCTGATTGATATTGTTGACAGAACAGAACAACTTCACTGAATTTGTTTCTGTCCCAGCTATTTTCCCCCATTGTCTCAGCTTTGATTCCCTGAGGGCTGGGTACATCTGAAGCTCAGTAAAGTGGTCCTCTGGGTCAGCCCCGCCCTGGGTGTCTATTGTCTATGTGCGTGCATATTCTAATCCTGCGCTCCACCCGGGCTGGTTCCGCCTCAGGCATACCCTTTACTCTGGGAGCCTGTGCTCTGTTCCAGATCTGTTCTGCCAGCGGCCGCCACCCGAGAAGCTGCCCAGGTTGCCCAGAGAGACTGGGAGTGTTCCTTCAAAATATCCCCAAGGGTGTGAGCCCCCTGTTACCATTCCCACTGCTGCCAGTGCCTCGGGGTATTGCCTCTCCCTCAGCTGATTATCTTCTCCTTACTCCCAAGCTGGAAAGTCAGAACAGATCAGCAACAGTCTATGCCCCGTCTACACCCCTTGAGAAAAGGCCCAAGAATCTGTACTCCATAGGGGACAGGCTTCCAGGCCTCAGGGTGAGAGTGGAGGAGAGTGCCAGGAGTTCAAAATTGCAGGTAGTTCAAAATCACAGTTTTATGCCTGGCAGGAGAGTGTCATGGCACCCTAGTAGGGGAATAAGGTCCAGATTTTAGAAGGTCTCTCCTGTGAGATAAAATGGGAGGACATTTGAACTCTGCTCTCTTGTTTGTATGGAGGTATGGAGTATACTGTGAGCTGTTCTCATGGGGGAGGGGACTCCCGTCTGCTTGGGGATGGATTCTGTACCTTTTGTTTCTATCCTTGGGGTCACAGGTCACCTCAGCAGGGTTAATGTGCGTTCTTCGACCTTCTCTTTTGGTTCAGACGTGAACCATGGGCTTTCTTGCTAAATTTCGGTCCTTTAACTCTCTTTCTGGACAGGAGCCTCTGTGGAAAGCTGGCTACAGACTGCCATCTTCCCACCAATTAGGGCTAGTATCTACTAATCACTCTCTCTTAGAATGTTCTTGGGTAATTCTGGAATGTCTGTTCTCCCATAAAAGTGTAAGAATCATTTTGACACATATCTCCTCCCCCAAAGGCTATAAAAATTCTGATTAGAATTGTATCACATTTATTGATTAGGTAAAGTTACATCTTTGTGATATTTGCAATAAGACTATGATATGTCTGTTTTTTTTTTAACTTCATGAGGCTTTATAGTTTTTGCCTTAGATTAAAGTTTCAGATTGGTATTATGAGTAGGTTTTTTTTTTTTTGCCTAATGTATTTCCTAACTAGTTACAATTTTTACACAGGAAAGCTATTCATTTTTGCACAATCACCATTTGAAGTGTACTTTTTGTTTTCAACAGATTTTTAGTTGATTCTATTGGTTTTTCAGATAAGTAGTTATATCATTTTATTCCTATAGCATATATAGGAATAAATGGCAAATGTCACTTGGCAAGTACTCAATAAGCATTAGATATAATTATTATGGCTCTTACTATTCATCATATTACTAACATATTAGGAAAACTAAATTCCCACAGTGAAGTAAAGAAGTTTACATTTTTAGATCTTGGTAAAACAATTCTAAGTTTCATCTGTAGGCTGGGTTTGGTGGCTCACACCTGTAATCCTAGCAGTGTAAAAGGCTGAGATCAGGGGAAAACCTGAATTCAGGAGTTCGAGACCAGCCTGAGCAAGAGTGATACTCTGTCTCTACTAAAAAACTAGAAAAATTAGCTGGGCGTTGTGGTGGGATCCTGTAGTTCCAGCTAACTCGGGAGGCTGAAAGGAAGATTGCTTGAACCCAGGAGTGTGAGTTTGCTGTGAGGTAAGCTGATGCCACAGCACTCTAGAGTGGGCAATATAGTGAGACTCTGTCTGTAAATTTTACATCTGTAAGTGTAAACATCAAATATAGCCAGGCCACTGGGTAAAAGAAAATAATGAGGGAAGATTGCTTTATGAGATATTAAAATACATCATAAAGTGTAGAAAAACATAAAATATCAAGGCACTAACTTACAAAGATTAATGGGTTAGTGGAGCAACACACACATCTCTTTAACATTAAGAATTTGTTTTCATAGCTAAAATATATGAATACCAAAGTAATATTTTGTAAATTATCTTAGGCAACTGATTCAAATGTTAAGTCCTTTTAAAAATATCCTTGGCTGAACATAGTGGCTCATGGCTGTAATCCTAGTGCTTTGGGAGGCTGGGGCAGGACCATACCTCTCTTGCCCAAGGAGAAGCAGGAAGCCAGTGTGGCTGGAGTGGAGGGGTCAAGTAGGAAGAACAGGAGGAAATAATGTCAGAAAAGTGACGTATGGTTAGATGCTGCAGGGCCTGTAGTCCACCATGTAGAAGTTGACTTCTGTTCTAAGGGAGAAAGAAAAACCACTGGAGAATTCGAGCAGAGGAATAAGTAACATAATCTTATCACTCTGGCTGTTAAATTGAAATCAGATTGCAGGGGGCCAAAGGCAGAAGCTAGAAGCCAGCTAGAGCTGTTCCAGTGATCCAGGTGAGCCCCAGGGAGTGACAGTGGAAGAAGTGCTTAGATCCTGGATGTATTTTGAAGGTAGAAAGATTGCTGAAGGCCTTAAATGCCACTGTAACATAATTTCCAGATTTGTGTGATAAAGTGTTAAAATAGCAAGTGATCATAGGAGAAAGGGAAGAAGGCCCCAGGGCCTTTGCACTGCTGTATCTCAGATACTAGCTAGGCTTATTCTCTTACTTCCTTAAAATCAGCTACTCAGGCTGATTTAAATTGCCTCTTTCATGTAAATTCTTTATCTTTTTTTGTCTATAGCCCTTACCACTCTTTCAATACTTTATTTTTCACTTACCTTTTTTTTTTTTTTTTTTTTTTGCAGAGACAGAGTCTCACTTTATCGCCCTCTGTAGAGTGCCATGGCATCACACAGCTCACAGCAACCTCCATCTCCTGGGCTTAGGCGATCTCTTGCCTCAGCCTCCTGAGTAGCTGGGACTACAGGCACCCGCCACAATGCCTGGCTATTTTTTTGTTTTGCAGTTCAGCGAGACTGGGTTTTAACCTGCCACCTTCAATATATGGGGCCGGCACCCTACTTGCTGAGCCACAGGCGCTGCCCTTTACTTACCTTTTTGTTCATTTTCTAGATTCCCTCACTAAGCTGTAAACTCCATCAGGCAAAAAAAAAAAAAAAAAAATTATATGTTTTATTCACTGATAAAGGACACTGCTTGACATATAATAGATACCAATTTTTTTTAAACAATGAAATTAGCCTCAGCTTCCTTTTTCAACATCTATTTTTTATTCACTCATCATTTATTAAACACTTATATTCTAGGTATTATGCTGGGATTTCAAAAATGAATAAAGTAGCCACTTCCTTCAAAGTGCACAAAGACTACAAAACATAAACATGTAAACCAATAATTACAACACATGGATAAATACTCTGATAATGTAACTATATGCACAATACATTGGAACATCAAAGGGGACCCTGGAGGTGGGAAAGAAGGACTTGCTGAGAAAGTGTTCACTGAGAGAACTTTTAGAAGAAGAACATTTCAAATGTTGAGTTCAGCATAAGCAAAATCTGGCACATGAAAAAGCATGGTGGATATTGGAGCTAAAACTGGATAGGTAACTCTGTAGCAGAGGTGAAATAGAACCAAAAAGAGTAACAGAGGTCAGATTTCAGAAGCATTTGTGTATCATGAACAGGAATTTGTATTGTACCATTTAGGCAATAGGGTGTCATGAAAAGTTTTAGGAAAGTATCATGGTTGGATTTGTTTCTCTGGTAAATTTAAAAAAGAGACAGTGGTAATGTGAAATTTGAAGGGGAAGAGATTGAGATCCAAGGCAAGGAGTCAAGCAGGTGGATTATTTTAGAGTAAGTCTAATTTTTTTCTTCCTCCTTCTTAGGATTTTGCTAACTCTCAGTGGACTAAACACACAGCCCAACTTTGCTTATTCATTGAACCAATATCGATGAAGCCCCTACTCTCTCTTTAGGCTTTGGGGGATTATAGAAGAGAACAAAGATAGAGCTCCTTCCTTCATGAATGTATAGAGTAGCAGGAGAGACAGAAAACAGTAATGAGAATAAAAGTCAGAGCAATACACATCTCTTTAACATTAAGAATTTGTTTTCATAGCTCAAATATATGAACAGCAAAGTAATATTTTGTAAATTATCTTAGGCAACTGATTCAAATGTTAAAAGTCCTTTTAAAAACAACCTTGGCCAAGTGCAGTGGCTCATGGCTGTAATCCTAGCACTTTGGGAGGCTGGGGCAGGAGCATACCTCTCTTGTCCAAGGAGAAGCAGGAAGCCAATGTGGCTGGAGTGGAGGGGTCAAGGAGGAAGAGCAGTAGGAAATGTCTGGAGAGGGGGGAGAAACCCAGTAACTATTACAAGTATATAAACTGACTGATACATAACACTATCAGTTTGTTTTAGATTACAACACTCTTCTCAGTCAGTGAACATTCACCTTGAAGAATATCTTTATTCGATGAAATGAGATGAACTAGCAAATGTTGTAGTCTATGGTACGTAAATATAAGCCAGGATTTTTTCCCACTCATCGTGTTTATTTTTTTTTTTAATAATTTTATTAAATCATAATTGTGTACATTGGTGCAATCATAGGGCAGAATGTGCTTCATATACAGTAAGAAACATTTTGATCATACTGTGAGAGATAGCCCTCATAGCATTTTCTTAATCACTATATAAAGACATTGATACTCTACTTGAATGGGCTAGTTTTTTTTTTTTCTTGAGTTTTCTTGATTTACTTGAGTTCTTTTTATATTCTGCTTATTTGCCCTTTTACGAATGAGTATTTGCGAATATTTTCTTCCATTCCGCAGGTTGTCTATTTTCTCTTTTGATTATTTCCTTAGCTGTGCAGAAACTTTTTTAATTTAATCAAGACCAATTTTTTATTTTCATTATTGCTGTGATTGTCTTTGGATCTAAGCAAAAAGATAAATTGCAGCAGAACTGGACAGATCACCAATTGAAACATAAATGAAGAATCACTAGTCTTAAATGGGTCTGTAGAACAAGTGGGCCAGGCAGACATTGATAGAACATTGTACCCCAAACTACTAAACTACTGAATAGACACGCTTTTCATCAGTACATAGAACATTCCCTAAGATTGATCATAATTTAGGCCAAAAAATGCCTTAATTAAAAAAATAGAAATTATGCCACATATTTTCTCAGACCACAGTAGAATAAAACCACAAATCAACTCCAGAGGGAACACTCAATTCTATACAAAATCATGGAAATTAAACTACCTGCTGCTGAATGATTATTGAGTCAATAATGGAATCAAGATGGAAATCAAAAGGTACCTTGGACTGAACAGCAAAGGAGTCACAAGCTATTAAAATCTATGGGATTCAGCAAAAGAAGTCCTACGAAGAAAATTAACAGCCATAAACGCCTCCACCAAAAATATAGATCACAAATCAACAATCTAATGGAGTGTCTCAAGGAGTTATATTCTTCATTTTTGTTTTGAGATGTAACAGCTTCTGGAAAACAGAAGTCTTTAAACTTTTTGTTTTCTTTTTACAGTAAGGCCAAAAAGCTTATTTATTTACTTATTTATATATTCATTCATTCATTCATTTTTGGCCAATTTATGAGGCACTCTAAACCATTTTTCCATAAATTGTGAGGTCTTCCACAATGGTGAACAGGCACAAATTCTGGCCCAGTTTGCACTGAAGACACTTTTCCTTCTCATCTTTCCGAGTGATTCTTTTCTCATTCTTGGATAGTTTCTTCATGTACTAACTCATCAATACTGATGAATCAGTACTGAATATTCAAGGCAAGTTCTCAGCAGATCTCCAGAGTAGTCTTTCCATACACCTGTCTCCCTCTGGTATGCTAGCCCTCAAATTCCAAGAGGGGATTAGATCCATTTCTGGATCTGGGGAATTCGGATCCATTTCCTCCACTCGAGATGACTTGCCTGTGACTGGGCTCCTTCTCCCTCCGCTCAGACAGGAATCTCTCCAGACATGGAGCTTGGTCAGTTTTCGGCATGTGTCTGTATTTGGCACTCAGAGAACGCGCTCTGTAACTTCCAGATGACCAACATCTTCAGTGCTATTGTTTCCTATTTTTTCCTCTGCTTTTTCTTTGTTTGAAATGGGAGATAAATACTAGTCCTTTCATTCCGTCTTAACTGGAGGCAAATTAAATATGCTTTCAAGTGATAAAAATAAAGATGTATATTTTTACAAAGTAGTCATATAACATGATGTCCATTTTATTTAAATTGTGTTTGTATGTTTCTGGGCATGAATCATTCTAAGTTAACTGTGTTATTAATCTGTGGACACCGGGTGATGCCTACTTCTTTGTTTTCTTTGCAGTTTAGAACTCTCTACAATGGATGTATACTATTTTTGTGATGAGTAAATAACAGCCATGCAATGTTTTGCTCAAAATTATAGTTATGAAACTATTTATTCTCTTGTTTGTAGTTTCTGCTGTCGGGGTATGAATGCCAGGTTTAAAAGAATGAAGAGTTCTAAAATCAGTTTAGGGGGTAAGTTTTTAAATAATAGAGCTGTCAGCTCATTAGAAACACTGCTGGACAGGTAGGTTTGAGATAAGTAAATTGATCAATTAACCTCTACATATCATCATTTGTTTTCTTGATTCATTGTTGCAGAATGATGTTTAAATATCCATGTACTTATTAAAACGTGACTGATGTGGTTAGCAAGCTAAAAATCAATCCAAATAAACAATAGCAGGAAGGATGGTCTTCTTATTTGCTGATAATTAATATAAATGATGCACGTCAGCTTCCTAATTATTTTATTATTGTTTTTATTTTTATTATTATTAACTGTGTCTAAAATTTGAACATGTAGTTTATAGTTTTTATGATATGAAATGGTCAGCGTGATCTGCCTTCACAATGATTACCAATCAATTCAATCTATTGGAGCATATGGCCATTAATTCTCATTACTGAAATCTTCTTGGGAAAGATATTAATCTTTTCTCCTGTAGTTTATCAACAGAGAGGAATATAATGTTGTTAGTATAAAAATCCCTTGTGGTATCAATGCCTTTTTGTCTGTTTTCTGTCTATGTGATTTTTGTTTCATTAAATCATACATTCATTTTTAAAAATGTTATTTTTTAAATCAGTCTATAACCATTATGTTTTTGTCCTAAAAAAGAGAAAAATACTAGATCATTAAAAATAAATTGTTGCATGAAATCACTCCTTTTCAAACTAGTATGGGACAATATATGTCGCTTTCATTAATAAGCAACCCACATTTGCACACAATGGGCTAGGGATTGGGCAATTCTGAAGGGCAATTGATTTGTGTTATGAAAATTTGTGGTTAAAGTTTTCTTTACTTATGTCTCCAAATTTTGATTTTGCTTTATTTTATGTGTCCCTGATAAAATGGGATGTTCAGTCTCACCTTAGGAAGAATTGCAAACTCAATCACGGATTTTCCTTCTGAGGCTGTTATGTGCAACACACACACAGTAGAAATTTAAGTACATCTAAGTAGAAAATCAAGACAATTCTCTTGACAAATAAGGTTGTCGTTTAGGGTAGCATTCCCTAGACAATTGTCTTATTCTCTATTTCTGTTTTATGTGTAACCATGCTATTACTACTGTAAGAGTCTTGTGGAGAGGCATGTTATATATTGTGTTTCAAACAATTTTGATGATATGGGTTTATACACATGTACAACTTTGTGAAGCCTGTCAAGTGATTCTTAAATTGTATATGAAAGAGGAATAATCTTGAATTTAATTTTAATTCTTGCCTTGTCATCAGCAATGGCAAATTTAATGTTTAGATCTACAATCAAATATGTAATGACATTATGTTGTATTAAAAAGCAAATATTGAACAAGAAAGCTTAAGTTACCAGAAAAATAACAGTGTTAATATACTAAAACCCTTAAATGTCTATCATTATGCTAATTCTTATTTCCCATTTCAGACTTATAATATATGCACTTGGGCATGCAAAGCTTACACATGCAAAATATTTCGAACCCCACAAATACAAAAAAAAAGGCCTACATTATCAAATTAAAGATTATAAATGAGAGTAGTTCCTGCAAGGAATAATTCTCACCTTGAATCATGCATGAAATAAAAATCAATGAAATGGTGTGAGACAACCCTGCAGTCTTTTTTTTTAATGGATTGTGTCTTAATAAGTAGCATAGTCATTAAAAACTTACATCCAAATATATTATCTGAACCTTCAACCTGGCACTTTATTCTGATTAGAAAATTTCACTTTACTAAAGCATGAAATATGAATGTAAACAGAATGGAATACCAAACTATTAGTTATTTTCTATATACTAATACTTTTGTAACACTGCTTTAAAACATTTGAATATTTGGGAAATATTTTCAGAGCTTTGAATTTTCTTTAGATATATTTCCAGACTTTGACTTTGCCTAATTTTATATAGATGTAAATAACAAGCATAGAGCAATTTGCATAATAAAAATATTATGTAATATCATCAATCATGTAAGCATAAATAATGATATAATATTATGTACATATAAATGTTTTCCCTAATGATTTTTTTTTCCTTTTAGAAACTAAATAGTAACCCCATTCTTTATTTTAAAAATATATAAATGATTTCATTATTTAGGGCACTATTTGGCTCATTACTTAGTTTCCAAGAGTGATAATCTCTGATTAAGGGATCGTAAGAGAAAACTCAGCCTCTATGATGCTGGCTTCCAATCCATTACACATATTTCTAAAATAAGAAAATGCACAAGGTGAGTTTACACTTATAGTAAAGGCATTTCTATCCTTCTCTTTTTTTGGTAAGAGCTTGAGAAGAACTGGTGAAATATTTTATCCTGAAATATTTTAGCAATTTACTACAGCTCATATTAGCAATAAAGGGATTGTCTTAGAAAGTGGAAAATACATCAAAGGTATTTTTCAAATAATCTAAATTTTTAATATTTCTCAATATCTAGATCTTAATGTTTTTTTTATCAATAATGATTAGGTCAGTTTTCTAGTGAAATATTTTTACATCTAAGAAAACTTGACTGTAGGAAAACATGTTTTTGTTTTTTTTCTAATCACATCACCTCCCTTTATGTTGCCTGTCAAACAATCCAAATTTATTAAATAGATATTCAAAACTGTATTATTGGTTTGTCTTAAACTATGGTTTGTTTCCATCTCTCCTCAGGTTCCCACTTAGGTCTCAACTTCAGCTGTCCTCTGCTTCTAATTCTCATCTTGCTCTTTCAAAGAATAGGTGAGTATATCTGTTTAGGCCGGTGGTTCTAAACTAGTGGTGAGTTTTTCCCCTTTCCAGGGGACATTTGGCAATTTTTTTTTTTAACAAGTGAACAGTTTATTAAGAATTAAACAAAGGTATAAGGTGATACAGTACAAGCCAGACACTCAAGATAGGTATAATAGTACAATTATAAAACATGTTTTTAAAAACACAATACCTAGGATCAGCATTAACATTACATAAATTCAGATTTTGGTAAGCCTTTTTATTTAAAGGTTGCTCCAGACAGAATCAGAATCAAATGCCTTCAAGACACCAAGCATAAAGGATTAAGCTGGACAGTGTAAGAATATAAGAAATGTAATGACATCCATGGGAAATGAGAGAGTTCAAGCTCCATCTGAAGACAGCTCATTTGAAAAAATAAATAAGTAAAACATGCTATGAACCTATGGAAGCCCACATTAGACATGGCTAACACCTGCAGAGCCCCAGTCACAAACTCTGCATCTAAAGTCTCAATAGCCCAAGTGCCCATCGACCCATGAATGGATTAACAAATTGTGGTATATGTCCACTATGAAATACTATGCAGCCACAATTGATGGAGACTTCATATCTTTTATGTTTACCTGGATGGAGTTGGAATATATTCTTCTTAGGAAAGTTCCTCAAGAATGGAAAAAAATATCCAATGTGCTCAATACTACTATGAAATCAATATACAAATGATAAAATATAACTATAATCCAGAAAGTAGAAGGGAAGAGGAAAACAGGGGAGGGGAGGGTGAGGTTAGGGAAGGGAGGGTACTTTGGGGGACCTCACCTAATGTGCATAATGCAATGGTATATTTCAAAACTATTAAGAAAAGAGTATAATTGTCTTACCATAACAAATAAGTAAGTGAAGTGATGGATGTGTTAATCAGTTTGATGTAAGGATTTCACATTTTATATCTAATCAGTACACTGAACCCCGTAAATGCATCAATGTATATAGTTATGATTTAATAAAAAATAAAATGAAATAAAGTTTAAAGAAAAAGAAAAAAAACTCCAACAAATTAGAGCCCTGGACCAGATAGCTTCACTGGCCAATTCTACCAAACATTTAAAGAATAATTAATACCAATCCTTCTCAAGCTCCTGCACAAAAAGAGAAGGAAAAAAAAAAAAAACCATCTCCTCACTACTCTGAGAAGCTGGTATTACCTTGATAGAAAAACCAAAGACACCACAAGAAAGGATAATGACCGACTAATATACCTTTTACACATAGATGTGAACATGAGCCATCATGCCCAATCTTTAACATAGGTGCAAAAATCCTTAAAAAAAATAGTTACAAATAAAATCTAGCCACCTATTAAACGGCCTATATACCACAGGTGCTCACACATAGGGTCCAAGGTTTAGGGACACCATTCAAGTATTGTATACACACCACCCTTCTTATTTTCACATAGCACACAATTTTACTGTGAAGAAACAATTTCAAAACTGTAAAAATTAAAGAACTTTATAAATATTAAAATAGAGAAGTGAGCTAAGGTAAGACAACACATTCTTTTCTTTTTTTTCCAAGTACTATATTCAACCCATAATACCATAGTGAGATTCAAGAGTATCAACTAGCAAAATTGTTCAGTCCCTACCCTCAAGGAGCTTCCTTCTATAGGGTGACAAAAAATAGTAAGATGAAGAAAACCGAACCTTAACATTACAGGAGAAATAGGGTTCCTATTTTTAAACAAGTTCCTCCAATAAAATGGCATTTATGCAAACCAAAATGAAATAAAGACAATGACTGTTTGAATGTCTTGCATGAGATGATCCTATCCAGAGAGAAAAGTGCACTGATGCTTTGTGTGACTCTGGGGTAATGCATGAAGGCCAGAGAGGCTGTAGTGTGAATAACAGGCAGTGTCAGGAAATGTGTTCACAGAGGCTGTTCAGGGCCCATGTATATATCCCAAGAAGCTTCTGATATTCATGGAAAGAAACTACAACTACAGGGTACAAGGGGAAACAGAGAGATCAACTGGAAGTCTATTGACATAAACAAAGAGAAAAATGAAAGGGGCTGGAATTAAGAAACTATGATGAAATTGATGAGAAATACTAACGTATGGGATATAGTAAGTAGTGCTGAGAAAATGTGCTGATTGGATATGAAGTGCGATAAAAGTAGAGCCACAAGGATTTCAATGTTTAGATCAGAACAAATAATGTAATAGAGTTGTTAAACAATGCGTCAGGAAAGACACAGGAAACACCAGTTCAGGACTGCAGAGAAATCCGGAGTTTGATCTGAGACATGCTGAGTTCTAAATGGCTGTCAGAGGACAACGCTGGGAGATCAAGAATGCAGGTGGACACAGAAGTCTGGAGTTCGGTAACGCTGTTAGGACAGAGATGAAATTAAGTTAGTCATCAACCTGGAGAAGTTAATGTATTTTAACTCACATGGCTTGATTAGATCACCTAAAGAGTTCCTTATGTTAGACAAAACATTTGAAACTGGGCCCAGAGGCACTCAGATAGTTAAAGGTCTGGAGACAAGGAGAATGAAGCAAAGGAGAATTAGAAGGTGTAAGGAAGGGAAGGCAGTGCAAGCAGACGTAGAAATAACTTGTGTTAAACCGAACTAGAAATTCTAGAATGATGACTTAGAGTTGATTCATTAACATTCACATTGTGGGAGTCATTGGACAACTTGGCAAGTAGTTGCACTAAAGCATCACAGTTAGAACACAAAACCTGAGTGGGGCAGGTTCCTCAAAAGCTGGGTGAGTAGGAACTGAAAACACAATTATAGAGACTTTTTTGAGCAAAGTTTTCTGTAGCAGGACATATGTTGGAGGTAGATAGGAGACCCAAAAAGAATTTTAAAATTTTATAACATATGCATTGATGTGACCTGTTTATAAATAGTTGAGAATAAACAAGCAAGAGGAAAAATTGCTGAGAAGGAAAATGTGTATGCACCAATACTTATTTTCCCTTTTTGGCTGAATAATATTCGATCACAGGAATGTGCCACAATGTGTGTTTGCATTTATCAGTTAATGGCCCTTTGAGTTGTTTTTGCTGTTTGTCTTGTTTTGCTTTGTTTTGGTCAATTAAAGACTAATCCCAGTAACATTCACAAACAACATTCCACATCAACATTTACAGACAAGTACTTAAGTGTTTTTTATGATCTAATTATCTGGTGTAAATAACTGGAAGTGGAATTGCTTGGTCATATCATAAATTTATTTTTAACATTTTCAAGTGTTGAAAACTATTTTCCAAAGACCAAAGTGGCTGCAACATTTTGGATCTCTCACCAGTACGATTTCTCTTTCTTCCTTGCCAACAATTTACTGTTATGGCCTATCTTTTTTATTATTGCCGTCCTAGTGTGTGAAATGGTATCTAATTATGCTCTTTATTTACATTTCCCTACTAAGTAATATGTTAGGCATCTTTTCATGGGGTATTGGCCACTTGTATATCATCATTCAAAACTAAATGTTCATATCTGTTCCTGTTTTAAATTGGGTTGTCATCTTTTCATTGTTGAGTTGTGTAAGTCATTATACATGCATATTCTAAATACGAGGCTCTGATCAGGTGTATGATTTCCAGATACCACCTCCCAGGCTATAAGGTATCTTTTTCACTTTCATAATGGGAATCTGTAAAGCACAGAGTTTTTGTTCTTTTTCAAAAATGATTGATGAAATGGAGTCTTTTCTTTTTCATTTGTCACTTATGCTGTTGGTGTCATCTAAGAATTTATGAGTTACTTCTAACGGTTTTAAAGCTTTAACCTTTACATTTACATCAATGTTGTACTTTGAGTTAAATTTTGTATATGGAGTAAAAGTTGGATTCAAATTCATTCTTTTACATGGGGATATACAGTTGCCCCAGGACCATTTGTTGAAAAGAATATTACTTCCTCCATGAATTATCTTGGCAGATGTGTCAAAAATAAACTGGCCATAAATGTAACTGGTTATTTATGGACTTTCTATTCTATTGCATCATTTCTATGTATCTACTCTTAACACCTGTACCACACTGCCTTGAGTCCTATAGCTTACAGTGAGTTTCAAAGAATGAATACATTAATTTTGTTTTTTAAGATACTTGGTCATTCTGGGCCTCTTGCATTTTCACGTGAATTTTAAGACTATGTTGTCAATTTCTGGGAAAAAAGAATCTAGAATTTAGACAAGAGATTTATTTAATTTATTGATCAATTTGGTATCGCCATCCTAACCATATTAAATCCTGATTTATCTGCATAATATATCCTTCCATTTATTTACAAGATCTTCCTTAACTCATTTTAATGATTTTTTTTAGGTTCCTTAGATAAATATCACACTTTTCTTATTAATTTGTCAAATTTATTTCTCAGAATTTTATTCCTTTTCATACTATAATACATGATATTTTTCTTAATCTTTTGAATCGTTCCTAGCTAGCATACAACAATGCAGTGTACTTTGAACATTAATTTTGTATTCTGCAACAATCCCATGCTCATTTTTAAGTTCCAATACTCGTATGTGTTTATGGACATTTATGCGTGTGTGTTTGTATGTATTCCTTATGATTTAGCACATATAGGATCATGTCATCTATGAATAGGTATAATTTTATTTCTTTCTCTCCTGTTTGGATATCATTTTTTCTTGTTCAGTCAAAGTGATAAAAGTCAACATCCTTATCTTATTTCTGATTTTAGGGTAAAGCTATTCTGTTTTTCACCACTAAGTATGATGTTAACTTTGGGGGTTGTGTAAATGGTTCTATCAACTTGAGAAAGCATCTCTTCTTATTTTGTTAGATGGTTTTTATACACATAATGAATGGGACTTAGGGTTTTTTATAATTGATTTTACTACATTTACTGAGATTATCATGCCATTATACAGTATATATGGTGCATTAAATGGTTGACTTTCCAATGTCAAGCCAACCTTGCATGCTGGGATAAGTTCAACTTTATAATGACATACAATCCTTTATAGATGTTGCTGGAATAGGTTAATTGTCTATTGAGGATTTGCATCTATATTCATGATATATCGACTGTCATATTATTTTTTGTGATGTCTGTCAAGTTTTAGTATCAATAGATGAAAACGAATAGATAGAAATTCATAAGAGAAATTCAGAAGTGTTAGCTCCTCTTCTTGAAAGAAATTGTGAAGGATTGGTATTAATTCTTCCTTAAGTATTTGCTATAATTCACTACTAAATTAATCTAGAACTGTAATTTTATTTTTATTATTACTAACTCAACCTATTTATGGGTCTATTCAGATTCCCATTTATTTCTGAGTATGTTTTAGCAGTTTTATGTCTTTCTAGGAACTTGTCCATTTCATCCATGTCATACAATCAGTTGGCGTGTGATCGTCAATTTGTTTCTTATTCTCCTTTTTCTTTCTGTAAGTTTGGCAGTGATGTCCCCTCCTTCACTCCTAAAGTCACACTCCTAAACTAGTTTGAGTCTTTGCTCCTTTTGTCTTGATCAGTCCAGCTAGTGATTTGTAAATTTTGTTGATCTTCTAGAATGATACATTATTTGGGTTTATTATTATACTATTCTGTATTTCCTTTATTTTCACTTAGTATTTATCATTATCTGTCTTGAATTTGCTTTTTATTTTGTTCGCTCTTCTTTTTAACTTTCTTAGGCCAGAAGGCTCGATTATTGAGATGAGATATTTCTTCCTTTTTAACACAGATGTTTGTAGGTTTAAAATTCCTACTAAGAGTTGCCTTTGCTGCATCCCAGGTGCTAGTGTTGCCTTTTTGTGTTCATTTAGCCCCACACCGTTTCTACTTACCCTTCTGATTATCATCTTTGATCCTTTGCTTACTAATATGTGTTGTATAATTTACCCATATTTATGAATCTCCCTAATTGTCTCCATTTTATTGATTTTTAATTTTATTCCATTGGGGCTATAGAACATCTTCATATGATTTCAATCCTTCTAAATATACTGAGATTTTATGATCTAAAACAGATCTAACATGGACAATGTTCCATGTGCATTCAAAAGAATGTCGTTGGGTTTGGTATTTCATAAATGTCTGCCAAATGCAGCCAATTTACAACATTGTTCAAATCTTTGTTGATATTCTGCCTCTTGTTTTATCCATTGTTGAACAAGAGAAATCGAACTCCTGAGATCAGTCTACACACGTTGGCCTCCCAGAGTGCAGGGATTATAGGCATGAGGCACCGTGCCCCTCCACTAAAATCTTTTCTTTTTTTGTTTTTTCTTTTCTGATATAGCCACTCCAGCTCTTTCTTCATTACTGTTCACATGGAATATCTTATTCTATTATTTACTGTTTTGTTTATTTGTATCTTGCAGTTCAGAGTGTGTCTCCTTTAAACAGCATACAATTTGATTACACATTTTTAAAAAATCCATTCTGCCAATGTCTTCCTTTTTATTGGAATATTTTGTCCATTTATATGAATATAATTACAGGTAAGGTGTGGTAAGTTCTTATATTTAGCCTTTGTATATGTCTTATACACTGTTTGCTCCTTTTTTTTTTCAGTGCTGCCCTCTTCTGTGTTAAAAAGATATTTTCTAGTTACCATTTGAATTCATTTGGTGTTTCTTTCTTTCTATTTTTTACATAAAATGTTTTCCTAGTGGTTTCTCTGGGGATTAAATTAACATATTAAATGACAATAATCTAATTCATATTTAAACTGTATTAATTTCAATAGATTATAAAAGTGCTTCATCATATTTTTATTCACTCCACTTGTTCGTGCCTTTATTGTCATACACATTGTATCTTTATAAGTCATAATTAATCAGGACAGTTTTATAATCATTTTTGTATGCAGTTGTCTTTTAAACCAGACGGAAAGTGAAAAGTATTATGACAAAGTACTTTATACCATTTTTTTGTAAATACCTACATAGTTACTTTTACTGCTGCTCTTTATTTCTGCTTGCGAACTTGTGTCATCTTCCAGAATTGCTTCGTTACTGTCCAAAAGACTTCTCTTTGTGTATCTTTGAGTGAACATCTGCTTGTGATGAATTCTTTCAGTTTTATTTCTCGGAAAATCTTAATTTCTATTTTTGTGGAGGTATACTTTTGCCAAATACAGAATGCTTGCATGATAATCTTTATTTTTCATCACTTTTAATATGCGATTCTGCGTCTTCTGGCCTCCATTGTTTCTGATGAAAAAAGTGATATTACTCTTGTTGAAGATTGTGAACAAGTCACTTTTGTTTTGCAGCTTTTAAGATTTTTTGTTTTTGCATTTTGATAGCTTGACTATGATGTGTCCAGGTATTATGGCTTTAAATATATGCTGTTTGAAGCTCCGTGAACTTCTTAGATGAGCAAAATAATGTTTCCCATCATATTTGGGGAGATTGTCTATTACTTTTTCAAGTTATTTATTCCTTTTATTTTTCTTTTCTCCCTTTTGGGATATCCAAATATGTGTCTGAGCATGCATGTTGGTATGTTTGAAAATATAATATAGGTTTCTGAAGCTTTATTTTTATGCATTCATATTTTTTTGCTTGCGAGACTGAAGAATATCCATTGATATTTCCTCATTATAAAGGTCTGCATGTTTTTAACACAAATTTCAAATATGTTCGCAACGAGCTTTCCTAATTAAAGATTTTATAAAAATATATACTCATTTTCTATAAAAGTTTTACTATATTTAATTTTTATTTAGTTAATTTTTAATTTTTTCTTTGTGTTACAATTTTTTTAATTTTACAAACCCTTGTGTCTGGGGCTTTCAATGGCTCACAGCAAGGGAGCCGCTCTGCCACACACAAAACCCCAACCCTTAATTAGGGCGTCTGCACTGGTTTCAGGCGGTTTTCTCCGGGAAAGGGCGGAAAGGACGGTGCCTGGTGCAGGAGCAAGGTGGGGCCCTGTGGGACGCGGAGCACCTGCCATCCACCTGAGGCGACCCGGGCTCTAAGCGCTGCCTCATCGTTCTGCCTGGGCGGGTTCCTCACGTAGAGACTGAAGTCATAGTCCCACACACCGTAGCTTCTCCACATTGGCTTACATTTGTACTTCAAATAAGTATTTGGTCCACTTGGAAGTGGTTAATAAATAAAATAAGGAAAAGATAAAGTTTTGTCTTATTTCCAAATATTCATGGTTCCATTCTGAATCTGTTAGGAAATAACTCAATCTCCTCTCTCCTGTTTAATGCGCAGAAGGAATTTGAATGCAGTAATCCCCTGTTTGATATATATATCACATTGATATATGACTATACATTTCAGAATTCATTATTTGGGACTGGATAAAAAGCTTCAATTGAATATGATAAACTATAGTAAATAATCCAGATAATAATAGTAATAATATTATTATTACACACAATATTTCTTGGGAACCTAATAATTCCATTTGCATAGAATACATTATTTCTAGCCCAAATAACATTTCTCAAATTAATTACTATAATTATTTTTAAATAAATTTTTTTAATTAAATAACAACTGTGTACATTAATGCATTTATGGGGTACAATGTGTTGGTTTTACATACAATTTGAGATACTTACATTACACCACAAATTTTATTGGACCCCAATTCATAATTGCCAAGTCATGGAAGAAGCCCAAGTGCCCATCAACCCACGAATGGATTAATAA
>CAUYRH010031124.1:0-41288 GCA_963574655.1 Perodicticus potto
CCAGTAAGATTAGCCCACATGACAAAATCCCCAAACCAGAGATGTTGGCGTGGATGTGGAGAAAAGGGAACACTTCTACACTGCTGGTGGGAATGCACACTAATATGTTCCTTTTGGAAGGATGTTTGGAGAGTACTTAGAGATCTAAAAATAGACCTGCCATTCGAGCCTATGATTCCTTTACTAGGTGTATACCCAGAAGACCAAAACTCACATTATAGCAAAGACATCTGTACCAGAATGTTTATTGCAGCCCAATTCATAATTGCTAAGTCATAGAAGAAGCCCAAGTGCCTATCGACCCACGAATGGATTAATAAATTGTGGTACATGTATACCATGGAATACTATGCAGCCTTAAAGAAAGATGGAGACTTTACCTCTTTCATGTTTACATGAAGAACATATTCTTCTTAGCAAAGTATCTCAAGAATGGAAGAAAAAGTATCCAATGTACTCAGCCCTACTATGAAGCTAATTTATAGCTTTCATATGAAGGCTATAATCCAACTATAGCACAAGAATATGGGGAAATGGGCAAGGGAGAGGAGGGGAGATTGGGGTGAAGGAAGGGTAATTGGTGGGGCCACACCTATGGTGCATCTTAGAAGGGTACAGGTGAAACTTACTAAATGCAGAATACAAATGTCTTCATACAATAACTAAGAAAATGCCATGAAGACTATGTTAAACAGTTTGATGAAAATATTTCAGATTGTATATGAAATCAGCACATTGTACCCCTCGATTGCACTAATGTACACAGCTATGATTTAATAATTAAAAAAAGGGGGAGAAGGACAAATAATTCTCCTATAGTCCTTATTAGACTAGTCTCTAAGACAGTGACAGAAATAATGGCATAGGACAGACAGTCTTGGTGAAAGTATCATTCTAAAAAGATGTATCACAAAGACTCAGGTGAGATTGTCAACAGTGGTATCTGTTCTGGGTGAGTGACTTTGCTTAAAAATGCCAAATAAGAAATACTCTCAATATTCTTAAGAGGCATATCTATTATTGACTATTTTACACATGAGGAAACCAAATCTCAGAGAGGCTAAGCAACTTCCCAAAGGTCACACAGCTGAGGGTGGCACAGTCTGGATCAGACCCAGGTCTGCCTCATTAAAAAGACTTAACCCACTGTATGGTGTGCTTTGGTGAGGCACAGACCACATATTTTCTAAAGCAGGATGGCCCTCTGCTTGTTAGGATTGCACCTTTTCCAGCTTTAAAGGAGTGCTACGGTTTTGGGTTCCAGATCTTCAGAGCACTGACTTTGGAGTCACAAAGACCAGGGCTCAAGTTCAGGCTTGGAAGCTTATAGGCTGTGTTCCTTTGTGCCCAGCTGCTTCCTCACTTCTAAAGTGGGAATGATGTCACCTCATCGCTGGGTCATTGTGACAAATAAAATCCACATGAATACTTAGAACTGTGCTTGGCACATTATAAGTGTTCAGTAAGTGTCAGCAGCTAACGTCACAGGTGTGATGTTCAGCCCTTAACACCCATCAATTGATCTTCACAACAACCCCCTGAGAAGGTGCTGTTATAATCCCCATTTTACAGACAGAGAAACTGAGGCTCAGAGAGGTGAAGTCACTTGTCTGAGGTTGCACAGGGAATAGGGAATGCCCACAGGTAGAGATAGGAAGAGGAACCAAGGGGAATGCCCAGCCCCCTGCTGTCTCCACAGTTCCTACCTTGCTGGTGGCAGTGCAGGTAGACAATCTCCTCCAAGCGGATGGTCATGGCATAGTCCCAGTAGACACTAAAAGGGGAGGGAGGGTCAGGCTCACAGGATGCCTGCCCACCTCACCCATGGGATCTTCCACCCTTCTCACCAGAAGCCGCCCAGGCCCAACATCTGTGTCCCAGCCGTCCCAGACCCTATCTCCCCTTCTTCTGGTCCCAGCACCCCAATTTTCCAAGGGAAGCACCCTCCCTTACTCCTGGTCCAGATGGCTAAGGTGAGGCTGATCCCACCCACTCTCCCCTCTAGGACTCCAGAACTCCACTGGACCCAGGCCCGGCCACAGTGCTTAGTGCAAGGATGACTCCATGTCCCAAGCATTGCCCAGGAGACTCAACTCTCAGAATTGTTTTAGAATGACTGGGAAAGATATGCTCCCCTCCAATTGGGAAGTTGTGGCAAGGACAGAAGTCTTGTAACAGGTCAAAGGTACCACAGTCTGAAAATGACGCCAAAGAGAGGAAGACAGAGCCAAAAGATGGGAAAAGAGAAGGTCCCCACCACCTAAACTCTTGGATCCAGGCGTGCCTGAAGCCACTGCCCATGGATTTTTCAATTCACATGAGCCAGTGCTTGAGTCAGCCTGAGTTTGGTTTTCTATAACTGGCACCTAAAGATGTGACTAAGTCACACCCCAACTCTAGGCCACTGTGTGTTCACGGACAGGAGTTAGAATAGCTATTTGATAGCCTTGACTCCATAGCTCATAGTAGTGTGACTTGAGGGATTCTTGGAGGCTCCATCTGTGAGGAACTATAACAACACCCAGCCCAGAATGTAGCTGTGAGGTTTATATAGAATCACATATTTGAAAGGATCATCAGGGAGCTGACACATTAAAAAGTGCGTGCTTGGGAAATGGTCCTTGTGATGATTTACTGAAGTGTTTCTACTTCTACCCCAAAACTTGCTGCTGTCCTGAAACAAATTGCTTTTCCTATCAGAACACAATGGAGGACACCACAGGATTTGGGGTTTTGTGGCAGTCACTGAAATGCACCATTTAGATGCCCTCCAGGAGACCTTGCTACTGGGAGCAGACCTGACTAACTTCAGAGGCCACCCCTGTGGGTTTACTGCTAGGTTTCCACTAAGGAGGCTCCCAGACAGGACAGAGCACAAAGAGCTGGCTGCTGTGTGACAAGGGGATTCTTGAGCAGTCAACAGTCTGCTGGAGACCCTCAATTGGTTTGGACAAACATTCTTAGGACTGGGCTGTGTCTGTCATCCACCCAGTCTTCCTTCTATCCCCTTCTCCCTCCCTGCATGGAGGGCAGAGGGCTCTCCCGGAGTCCACTCCTGCCCATCCCTTACCCTGCACAGGTGCATTCCCAAGAAAGCTCTGCTCATTTAATCCTATCTTGGGCTCCTGTTTCTTTAGAGGATGCAATCTAACACAGGCTTCAAGGGCAGACTATGCTCAAAACCCATTCCCTCACCTACCTTGATCCAGTCCCTACTGCTTTCTGGGCCTCAGTTTCCCTTGCTGTGAAATGAGGCAGTTGAAACAAAAAGTTTGAAGCACTTCCCACCCTGGTCTGTACCAGAACCAGTCTCAGCAGGGTTCACAGAAGTGAACGTCCTTTGAGGACAGTCATGAGCAAATGCGTAGCCACCTCTGTCAGGCCCCTCAAATGCCCGAGTCTAGCCAGTGCGTCCTGCCCTGGACTCCCACAGTGCCACGTGCCTGTCACACAGAATTCCAACTGTTTGGTTTTCTTCTCTGATTCCCCAAATGGGACAAACACCTGGAGAGGGACTCTGTTTTGTTCACTTCCCCATAATGCTCTGAGAATATTTAGTGTGCATGCTGAGCACTGGAAATGCCCATTGAAGAAAGCCACTCTCCAGTTACCAGCAGTCACCAGCAAGCAAGAGCTCTGTGGCCATAGTCCCTTGGGACTCAGGACAGGGAGCCCTCTCCATGTGCCAGGCACCAAGCTAAGGGCCTTCCATGCATTTTTGCTCACACAAATCCTCCCCACATGCCTATTTGGAGGTTCCACTATGCCATCCCCATTATACAGATGAATAAACTGAGGCTCAGAGAAGTGAAGTTGATTATCCAAAGCCACTCTGCTGGGAAGGAACAAAGGCAGTTTCTGGTTTTGTTTTACATGTTTTAACACCTTGACTGAGGTGTAATTTACATACCATAAAATTCACTCTCTGGAAGTGTACAATTTGATGAGTTTGATGAGTAAATTTATAGGCTTGGGCAAACATCTCCACAAGCCAGTTTTAGAACATATCCATCACCCCCCAAATGTCCCTCTTGCCTATCTGTGGTCAAGTCCCCATTCCCACCTTAGGCAAATACTAATCTGCTTTCTGACCACAGCTTTGCCTTTTCTGGACATTTCATCTAGACGGAATCATAAGATATGTGACCTTTTGTGGCTGGATTCTTTCACATAGCATCATATTCTCTATGTTCATCCATGTTGTTACTTGTACATGTTATCAGTACTTCCTTTTGATTGACAAATATTAGCATGGGTAGACCACCTTCTGCTTATTCATTCTTCAGCTCATGGACATTTGGGTTATTTCCATTTGGGAGCTAATACAAACCATGTTGTTAGGAACATTAAGTGTAAGTTAAGTTTTCATTTCTTTTGGATCTATCCTTAGGAGTGAAGTTGCTGGGTCATATGATAAGAATATGTTACAATAAACTGCCAATGTGGTTTGTAAATCGATTATCCCAGCAGCAGCCTATGAGGGTCCCACTGGTCCACACAGCAGGGCTGAGACTGAGGCAAATCTAGGCTGACTCCAGAGTCCAAATATCCCCCTCTTTGGTGGTATTTCCTCTTTAACTTAAGGAAGCCCAACTAAAGAGTGACAATCATGGAGGTACAAGAGGGAGGGATGGCCGTATAGAGAAAAGAGCTCCTGTACTGTAGCAGCCTGTATAGCCTAAGGCCAGGACTGACAGTTATAAGAAACACCTGTATAGCTCAATAATGGAACACCTTGGTGAAAAGGGCATGGGGAGGGATTTAGCTCTCCTAACAAGCATGAGAGCTAGCAAGATGACAGCATTAGTGAATTGGCAGTCTCTACACCTGTGGTGTTGAGAGGCACAAGATCAGCCTTATATTAGGGTGGAGGCGCAGGCAGTTGGGAGTGTGCACATTCTATGACGGACCCACTTACTCTCACTCTGTCTCCTCCTGCCTGCAGAACACCAGTACGGCGTCTCTCTGCAGAAGATCTCTAAGCTCTGCTAAAGACTAAGATCTATTCTTCTAAGACTACTTCACCCTCAAAGACTATCTATCGCTCCCCCTCCCTTCTGCTTAGGTAAATAGCCCTCAGGCACCCAAGGGTAACTGTCCAAGTCAGGAACCTAGATAAGCCGGCCCCAGACCTGGCCAGTCCTGGGCCCTGACAAGCGCTGGCAGTGGTGGGCTGTGACACTATACCATCTAAGGGACACTTCCCTTTTTTTCCTTGTTCCTTGGGCCTCCAAGGGATGCTGAAGCCCCTGGACAAACTCCTTCCCTACATATCACTCCCCTGGCTGTTTCTCTTCCAGCAAACCCTGGGTGAAAAGAACAAGAAAAGATGGGGATTCAGGGCTCAGGTCTGGGGATGTCCCCAGTCTGTGGGCTGTGAGTTTGTTAAGGTCAGAATCAGAACGCAATATTGAAACACTTACAATGTGCTTGTTAACAGACAGAGAAAAAGGTACAGAAACGTCTGGATGACCTGAGCTGGTGAGTAGGGGGCCTGGGTATCAATGAATCCAATGCCTTTCTTAAGACGTTAGCATTAAAAGTTTCCCACACAACCTTGGGCTTAAGTCCAAGGAGCAAACAGGGTCCTCGGGCTGTTTAAGGATTTGATGTTGGGAGGAAGATACTTCAGTGTTAGAGGAGCCCCTGCAGACCCTTTGGGAGTCCCTTGAGTTCTGAGGAGACCATCTTGTCCTCCTCCCTCCTTTGACAGAAAGGGAAACTGGAGGCCCAGAATGGTGGAGCAACATACCCCAGGTGGAGGGGGACTTGGTCAGCAAAGTGAGAGTGGAGCAGGGACTTGGTCCCAAAACACACATTAATCAGTTTACTTGCTCACTTCCCCACATAACGTGAGCTCTGGGAAGGTAAAGACTGTCCCTTTATTCAATGGCTATCTCTCTTGTACCAAGCACAGTGCCTAGCACAGGGCAGGTGCTCAGTAAATGTTTGGGGTGTGAACCCAGGCACCCTGACTTCTCTGCTTCATTTCACAGGGATGATCTGAGCACCTGCTATGTACTCCAATCTGTGGCAGGTGTTGGGCATGAGATTTGAGCATGTCAGGACCCTGCCTTCAAGAACACAGGGCTTGAGGGTGAGACAATAGATACACAAGTAGGCACAGACTCATTATATGCCTAGAGTTTTCAAACAAAAACTACAAAAGAGGTTAGGCTTGTGTGATCCAAACTTTGCAGGGAAATCAGGGAAGGCCTGATATCAAGGTCGAAGATAAAGAGGCTGAGATTAAGCTTCCAGGCCAACAGCATCTCCTTGACCCCTGCCCTGCTCCTCCAAGACGGCCTCTTGATTGTACACTCCACAGTCTGGCTGGAGCCAATTTATTATTAGCCCCAGCCTAGGACCAACTGTACCACCCACCAACCATCTCTGAGGACAGATGATGACCTGTGAACAGGAAGTGACCGGTTAGCTTAGAGAATGCTGTTAATCACTCTGAGACCTGAGAACACAACGATAACATTCTGGTTATATTTCCTAAAAAAAGTCCTTATCTGACATTAAAATATTCATAGATGAGCTCATGTAAGGTTGGTATGTTGTTTCAGAATAATATATGGGGAGGAAAAAGGGTGTGGGTTAATGGCCATTAGAGTCGGGTGATGGGACCCTGAGTTCTGTCTGATTTTATATTAAAAATTCATCACATGGTATCCCAGCTTCTTGGGAGACTGAGGCAGGGTGACAGATTAAGATCTGCCTCAATCAATCAATAAATTAAATTCATCACAAAAAAGTTTGTAACAAGCAAGAAAATATAAAAGAAAAAAAGGACTGGCATCTGCAGTAGCCAAAATCCCAAACATTGTACTATGTGGACAGGCCGCACTTTTGCTCTGTGGCTTCCTCTGATGTCCCTGACTGTGCTGGAACGTGGGCACTAGAGAAGGGAAGTTCCTTTCCTGCCATTCTTTCAAATGTGACCCCCAAAGCCTTTGCAATGTCATAAAAATCACATGATCCCGCAGGAGAGGCAGTCCTGGGCCAGCCACTAATATCTCCCGCCTCCCTGTTTTACTAAGTGATGAGCAGGGGTGGCTGAGACTGAGGAGTATTTTGTCATTCACAGGCTTCTGAGATCTTTGTCAAGATTGTGTTCTCTGAGTGGTGTCTGTACCAGGGCACTGACTAACCTCCAAGTCCTAAGTGTCTTCCTGTTGGTTTCTGCATCTTCCTGAACATTTGGGGTCCCAGCTGCGGGGAGGGTGAGCCCCATGGCCATAACCAGGCAAAGTATCCAGCAGAGGTGTTGCACAAGCCTCCCCAGCCCCGTAGGACAACTCTTGTGTGCCAAGGGGGAGTGGAGGGACCCAGGGGACACATGGCGGGCCCACAGTTCTACCTCTTTTCATAGTCCAGGTCCCCCACGGATCCATTCATCAGCTGGTTGGGCGTCCACTTCAAGGTCATGACGTCAGCTGTCTGGTGCAGGGACAGGTACCCTGGCACAGACTCCATATCGTCCCTCTGTAGAGAGAGGAGGACTCAGGCTGGGCCATAGTGCTGGAGTCACAGCAGATGTCGGCCTAGTCCCATTTAACTCAAGGACACATAACCAGAACCAAGAGGTCAGGATATTGCCTCTAGGCTATAGCTACTTGGGAGACCCTGAGCCTCCTTCCAGTGGCCACGCTGAACAGAGCCACCTGCAGCCAACCTTGCAGGCTAGGTTCTAGCATCCAGCTGTGAATGCCACCACCCTTCAACACTTTCATGTTTGTGCTTCCCTCCTGAAGTTGAGGGGACCTCTCCCAAAGTTCCATTAGGATCAGGAAGGGGGTTGTATCCCTTTTAACATAACCCTTGTCAAAACAGAAGGCATTTAGCTTGGCCCATCTAAGGGGAGAAAGAGATAGCAGCCAAGCTCTATGGTCTGTTCTGCAGACCTTATGTCCCTCTACACTCCCAGCCGACCAGTGCGACCCTCAGCCTTTCCAGAGTTTGCCTAAAGGACTTCTGCCCTGCTTTGTTTTAGCCTAAGTGGGTGTGCAGGGGAAGGCAATGTCACCATCTCTCCCCCATAGAGGACAGAGCCCCTCCACCAAAGTCACCGTAATGACATGCAGAGACAGACAAGTGACATTGTCTAAGCACCAGGGCTGTACCAAGCATGGCCCAGTCTTCACATGCATCAACTTAATCCCACAAGTTTATGACCCCACGAGGGAGTACTACGGCAGTGTTTCCTTGGTCCAAAGAGGCACAGCTTGCTTTTTCACATTTTAATGTCCCTGAAATGGTGATGAGTCTTATGATAAGTGGCATCTCACAACTGTGACGTAGTTGCCACCTCCTGATCTTGCACAAACTCCACGATAGCTGTTGATGCACTGGTGTCACTTTAATTAAGTTTTGCACGTGGTGGCTATTTCGCAAGCAGAGTATAGGGGCTATTTTAGAGGTCATCAGAAACACTAGACTGTGGGCTCGGCGCCTGTGGCTCAACAGGTTAAGGCGCCAGCCACATACACCTGAGTTGGCAGGTTCGAATCCAGCCTGGGCCCGCCAAACAACAATGCCGGCTGCAACCAAAAAAATGGCCAGGTATTGTGGCGGGCGCCTATAGTCCCAGCTACTTGGGAGATGGAGGCAGGAGACTCACTCGAGCCCAGGAATTGGAGGTTACTGTGAGCTGTGATGCCCCGGCACTCTATCCAGGGTGACAGCTTGAAGCTCTGTCTCAAAAAAAAAAGAAACATTAGACTGTGATTCAGCTTTGAGTTGAAAACCCATCGTGAACAGGAAGGCTGGGAACAGAGCAGCAGAGTGCTAATGTAATACTGGCAAAGCAGGCACATTATTCTTCATCCCTGCAGGGAGGCCCACGATTCTACATTTTCTTGCAAAGCAACAACCAGTGCTTTACAGGACTTAAGAACCATCCTGGAGATAAGAGCAGACACTCTTGTAAGAAATGCTGCACTTCCTGCCCTCTTGAATCAGGAGCCCTTTACACCAGAGATGGGATATTTTTAGCTTTGTGAGCCATACAGACTCAGTTGCAGCCATGCAACTCTGTCGTCACAGCCTGGAAGCAGTCATAGACAATACATAAACTAATGGTCATAGCTGTGTTCCAATAAAACTTTATTGGTAAAAACAGGTGGAAGGCTACATTTCGCTCATGGGCTATAGTTTGTTGATCCCTTCTCTTGATGGAACAGAAAAACACTATATGGAAAAATAACTCTTAGTCAAAAAGGCTATCAATAACTTAGTCAAAAAGTGATACAAAAGGTGGAACTCTGAACTGGAAGAAGTATTAGGGATACCTTAACAAATGTATTTCAATGATATTTTCCCTTATTTCTACTTATAAAAGTAACGTATGACTAAAAAAACTATGTCAAATAAATCTCAAAGATCTCTTTCAAAAACCATAAGCTAAAATTTCTAAGTATGCTCTAAATAGCATTTTTAAATTTCTCAATGGTTATGTTTAAAAATGGTGTATCTTAAATACTTGGCTTCTTAGATTTAAGAAAACAGAATCTTGTGATGCAAATATCGTGGCTAAAGAGGAGGAAGTGGCTTGTTCAGGGTCCCCTAATGACTGAAACTGTGACCACAGACCTGGAGCGGCTGATAGTACTCCCTCTGCTTCCTCCCAACTGAGCCCAAATACTGTGCTGACCCTGTGATCAAATGGCCCTGAGGAAGGGATAGTTGGAAGAGATACTGCATGAGGACGGGGGTTGTGTGTGCCTGGTTCACCATCCATCTGTGCAGCCCAGCCAGGTGCAGAGGCATCAAAGGTGACTGAGCAGTGGCACACTCTGGCACCAGCTGCCCCTTACTTCACCTGCAGGGGCCTCAATATTACCAGTTATAATAATAGTGCCTACCTCAAAGGGTTGCTGTGAAGTTTAAATGACTTAGTATAGTTAAAAGCACTTCACACAGTGCCCAACTCAATAAATATTAGTTATGAGGACGATGATCTGGAAATCCCATGCATCTAGCACCTAACAAGTCCATATGAACATACGCTGAATGAAAAAGTGAGAACAAGAGTGGATAGATGAATAGAAGGCTAGATGGGCATGGGGGTAGGCAGATAGACTGGACAATAAATGGACAAACAGATAAATGAAGGGATGGATGGATGGATGGTGAGTAGATGAATGGATGGATGGGTGGGTGAATAAATGAATGCATAGATGGATGGGTGGGTGGATGTATGAATGGATGGTAGGTGGATAAATGGAAGATTGGATCGATTGATGGGTATAAGGATGGGTGGGTATATGAAGGGGTGGATGGATGGATGAATGGATGGATAGATGAGCAGGTGGTTGAATGAATGGATGAGCAACCTGGACCCAGAGGGAACTTCTCCTCTATAATCAGGGGCCAGACCCTCAGCACAAAATCTGAGCCTAGGATGAACCCTCACCGGCTGAACCAGAACGTTGTTCTTGCCATAGAGCAGGGTGGCACGGGAATTCTGGTGCAGAGACTCCACATAGTCGCGGGCAGAGAGGGATGGCCGGTCATCCATGCTGCCACTCGAGTGCCTCTTCTGGATCTGGTAATATGTGGGAAGATGGAGGGATGAGGCCTGGAGCAACCTTCAGGGTCCCTACCCTGTTCCCTGCCCCCATGTCAAACCCTTCCCAACACCCCACTGTCACCCCACTCACACAGAGGGCTGGCCTCTTGGTGGGTGAGTCCTGTCGCAGGTGCGAGCTATGTATGCGGTGCCTCTGGACTAGCTCATCGGCTGAGGGATCGGTCCAGAAGTGATCTGCAGTCTTCATCTTGGTGTACTCGAGGGCACAGGGCCCCACTGTGAAGCACACAGGTGCTGGGAATCCATCCACACCCTGGGAAGCCCATCCTCCTGTCTCCCATCATCCCATCTCACTGCCCTGTTCCTCCAGCCAGCTAGGATGCCCCAGGGTCCTCCAAAGAACAAGCATCTGGGAGCAAGAGACAGTAAATTGCTAAGTTTGGAAGGATGAAGCTGGATGGGGATGAAAAGGCCCTGAGAAAGTGCTCTGGAGACTCAAGAGCAGAGGTCTGGATGCAGCTCCAAGCACCAGACCACTCACCCAATAAAGATGCAAGGATTGGGCCGTCCACAGGGTCCATCAAGAGAGCTTCCTTCTCGTAGTATTTACTAGCAAGAGAGGAAAGGACATGCAGGTTTGAATGGGGACCAGCAGAGGGCACTCAATGTAAGGCTGGGTTCAAACTCCACCTGTCATCCAGTTTCTACTGAAAGTCTCACCTGCCCCATCTGTAAAATGGGGATAATAATTATTTATCTTATCGAGCATGGTGCTTGGTATGCACCTGCTTAATACATGGTCACGACAGAGCCTTTATGAAAGTAACAGAAATAATAATTAGAAGGCAGCTGAGGCCTGCCTGATTCTATCTGCTTTTACCACATCTTCCATTTGAGACGCAGATGATGTCTGCTCTTCTATTATTGAGGCAATAAAATGCTGTTCAGCTGCAGTGTGCACTGAAAGGCTATGTTAATAGGTTTTCCTGTCCTGATGACTAATGTTGATAATGCTGGCCTGAGGTGCCCCCAAATTCTCCCTGGATCTGGCTCTGCAAAATAATACATGATGCCATCCATACAACATCCATGATGAATGTTTATTGTTTGTTTGAGTTATTGTGCGAATTCCTTTGTTTGTTTGAGTAGGTGCGAATTCGTTGAAAACTCATACAGTCTAGAAACAAACAGGATTATAGAATGTCTGGGTTGAAGAGGACTTCATTTCAAACTCCCAAAGTATCTTAGAGAAGGTAGCGACTTGCTGAATGCCACACAGCAGGAAGATGCTGGCTGGGCCACATCTAGCTGGCTCAGCTCTTGCCATCATATAACAAGTAAAGGACACAGGATCTGGGAAGGAGCTCAGATCTGCCATTCCCTGCCTCGCTGTGTGTCCCTGAGCAAGTGTATCCCCTCTCTGAGCTTCAGTATCTTCAAATGCAAAGAATGAAAGAATGACAGAACTCACCGGGGTTGTTGGAAGGACTAAATGGTGACTTGCCCATATAGCAACAGCACAGAACCTGACATCAGGAAATTCTCACTGAACATTGGCAATATTATTGTAATCTTACTCCAAAGAAATCTTCTATCACCTAGGATATTTAAACCATCCAGAAAGGAGATGCTCTAGACTTGCTCAATAACAAGGTTATACATTTTGGGGTCAAATTTCAAGATAATGCATCAAGACACTTTTCACTGCAGCACCACCCAGTTTCCATGATAAAAATCATCACAGTGCTATGATTGTAAACCTTGGAAACGCTGCCTCAAGTAATAGCAGCTGGAGTTAAAACCAAGATGGCACTGTAAAAAGTAGCCCAACAAAGTTTCCTTAGGGTGATAAGTTTCTTTGGAAAGATTCTGTAACCTGACTGCGGTGTTGGTTACATGAAACTATATATGTGTACGTATCAAAACTTCATAGAAATATATTTTTTCAATGAGGCCATGTAAAAAGTGGCAAAATCCAAATAAAGTTTGTGATTCATTAATAGATTGTGGCAATGTCAAATTCCTGGTTTTGATCATTGTATTATGGTTATGTGAGATGTTATCACTGGGGTTGGGCAATTAGTATTCTCTGTACTAATATTGTAACTTCTGTGTAAATCTAAAATTAAACAATTTAAAATATAAAAGAATAGCAAGTTGACACTGCTGCTCAAATAAATTATTAAGTATTTGACTGACTTAACAGGAAATCAAGAGGTCATATGCCAAAGGCAGTAACTAAAGAGGCCTGAGACCATTCACAGGACATGGAGCAGAGGCACGTTACCATTTCCTAGAAGTGAAGAAGTTAACTGCAGACCCAGACCTTAGATTTTTCTCAGTTTCTCGTCTGTCTCTAGGCCTTCATGCTGTTCCCTCCACCAGAAACACTCTTTTCCATGCCCCCTTCACCTGGCTAATGCACATGTAACAGATTAACTGTTGCACCATCCAAAATGCTTTTCCTGACCACACAGAAAAGATGAAACACTAGCACACCCAGCTTGGAACATTCCTCACATCGTATCACCACGACTATTTTATATTTGCTGGAGTTCCATGCTGGAATGTGAGTTTTGTGAGGAGAGGGACTTTGTTCTGTACTTTCACACATATTTCTCTCACAAAGGGGCAAAGAATGAAAAGATTAGAATAATACCCAATGGGTATGAAGACATGGTTATACTAGCACTTTTATATGCTGAAAGATGGGGGTGTTCTCAGATCTCTCTCTCTCTCCTTCTGCCCACTCCCTTGGAGGCTGGAGAGGCAGGCTGGCTAAGGGGAGTCTTGGATTATAGATTCTTCAGTGGCTCCTCACTGCTCTTGAGGTAACATACAAGCTCTGCAATGTATCAGGCAACACCACTGCATCCCCAACATTTGGGTTAGTGCCTCGAACATAGCAAATGCTCATTAAATGTTTATTGGATGACTGAATGAATGCATGAATGTTTGCCTAAGGGGATTCATACTATAAACCTTCACATCAGATTAATTCCAGCTAAGGGAGAAAATGTAAAAGGGTCAGTATGCATTTTCAAAATGCTGTGTATTTGCCAAATTACCTTCTCATTTCGTTTCTGGAGTTGCTACAATCCCTATCCCATTCACCAAAAGAGATAACAGAGGAACAGAGAGGCTAAGTGATTCTCCCTGGGCCACACAGTTATCCAGAGGAAGAAACCCAAGATCCTTATGCCCTGCCCTAAATCCTGAATCTTCCCACAGTTCTAAGTTAGCCTAGTTCATGGTTAAACATCCAGGAGACATTTATTTAACCACTTTCAAACTGAAGGGCGTGTCAAGGGAGAAAAGAAAGCAGCTTTGTGCAAGAGGGTGCAATTCCTACACAGGCCAGAAGGTAGAGGCAGAGCACATGCAGGCTGCAGACTTCTCACCTGCTGTTTTCCACAAGGTAATGCACAATTTTGTCCAGGACCTTCTCAAACAAGGCGGTGCGGATCCACAGGTGTTTGATGGCGAGAGGGGACAGGTTGGGCAACTTTGGCAGCTTCCGCACATTCTCCTGGAGGCCATGGATCTGGTTTCTCCTTCACAACCAATAAAGGAGGAGAATAGATTATTCACAAAAGAAGAAATCCACAGGACAAGTATACAAATGGGAAAATGACTGTTCAGTCTCTGTAGGATATGAAGGGATGACAATTAAACAATAAGAGGTCATACTGCTCCCAGCAAATGGGTCAAGAGCTGGACTAGTCTGCAGTCCTAAACAACAGTGTTTCTTTCTCTCTGCATCCACATCAGCATCTATTGTTTTGGAACTTTTTGATAAAAGTCATTCTCACTGAGGTTAAGTGATATCTCATTGTGGTTTTTGAGGAGAGAATGGGTGAAATCATAACTAATGGGTACAGTGAACACTATATGGGTGGTGGGCACAATCAAAATCCTGACTCAAGCTCTACAAAAGTAATCCATACAACATATACACCCATATAGCAGTGGCGTTGTTACAAATGGAACAAAGGGGTCACGACCTACAGATTGAGAACCTCTGCCTTATAGTATTCTGAAATTTTTTAAAAAGCTGGAAAAATAATAATACCTAGAGAGTGTGCAGATGTGGTTAAAAAAACACTTTCATACACTGTTAAAGGGCAAGGTAGATTCTCATACTGATCTCTCTCTCCCTCCCTCTCCTGCAAAAGAGTGCTGGCCAAGAACAGACTTGCACTATAGATACTTCAGTGGCTCACCATGCTCTTGGGAAGCAAGCTCTTTAACATGATTTGCAGGGCACCCCAGGACCTTGCCCCGTTCACCTCTCCAGCCATCTCCTTACTACCACCTCTTCTCACTCCATGATCCAGCCAGCCAGAGATATCTGCAGACTCCTGAGGCTTCTAGGCTATCATAGGGAGCTCCTCCACAGATGCTGCTTCTTCCTGGTCTTTTTCCTCAACTCACTCCCAGTCTCATTCCTTCTCACTCTTTAAGTCTCAGCAAGGGTATCGCCTCCTATGGGAACCCCTCTCAGAGCTGCTCCTTCAGCCTCTGAAGCCTAACTTCCTGCTCACTTTTCTATCTTCCCCTCCATATTGTGATCCTAAAAGTACAAGGTAGGCAATTCACTTTATTTTTAAATAAAATACTAAGAGTCTACCATGGGAGAACAAAATTCAGTTGTTCCTTGTATGAATCTCCTTTAGATTCATGCTATATCTTTCCCTATTATCAAATAACTATAAAGAAATTGCAGAATATAATCACTGCAATATTCGCTATATTAATGCTTGCTACATGAGTGTAATTGAAAAGATACCTTGAGTCATAAATTATATGTGTGGGACATATGTAAGGAAGACATATGTAAGGAAGATATGCAAAGGGAACAGAATGTTCAGATCAGATAGAGTAGGGCATGTAAACTACAACAAAGGTGTAGTCACATGCATAGCAGAATAGGGCATGTGTATTATCAGCAACAGTTACAACCATATCCACACTAATCAATCACTTAGCTAGGCAGAAATCGCTAAGGTAGATACCTGTCAGACCAACATGCAGTAGGTGTCAAAGCACGAATTTCCCATACTAAATATATCAACCCAGGAAAACAGTCACCCCTGCATATCCTGTGTCCTGCTGCACAGTGTAACATTTATTGTAACGTTTTCCTTATAACTTTTTCTCTTACACTTCTTTGAGTCTCAATAAATACTGTTGGAAACTGGAGTAGGGCCACACTGTCAGGGGGTTTTTGGAAGTGAACTCCTACCTGGTTTGAATGCCCGCAGGGAAAACTCCACTGAAGATACACGAATTTAAAACAAAGTGTGAAAGTGCCTGGCAAAGGCGTACATTAACTCAGGCCAAGTAATAGGACTGAGATAATGCAGCCTCTCTCTGGCTTCTTCAGAAGGCTTTTACTGATTTCCAACAAAGGTGCATGTGCAAAAGATAGGGTTGTTAACAGCCCATAGTGTGTTTAAATAAAGGGGAAGGGAGGAGCTAGTTCTATTTCTGCAGGGGAAGTAAACCAGGTTTCCTAATCTAACTACATATTCAAAGAGTTTAATCCCTCTCATCTGTTCATTCTCAAAGGCATAGGTTTAGTTCAGCCTATTGGGTGCCTCTGGGTTCTTTTTATCTTTAGTTTTTGACGAACCCCTGGGGATTATCTGTCTCTGAGCTGCTCCCCTGGATACCCCTGGATACCCCAGGATTGAGGCAAGGTGCCCCACTGAGAAGTCAACCTATCCACCTCCCAACACCAACTTGCACAGTGCTTGGGCCCTCAGGATCCCTTGGTTGCAGTACTTCCAAGTAGTCAGGTCTTCACTCTGCCTCATTCCCAAGAATCTAGAGGCTACACCTTGCCTCAAGTCTACCATATGGTAAGCCTGGGCCCTTTTCATGTCTCTATCTCCAGGGTCTAGCACAGTGACTGGCATATAGGTTCAGTAAATATGGTCATGAATGAGTAATTGCATAAATGAATTAATGGTTTCCTATACTACTTGCTACAGTCATCTCTAATTCCTCCATTAGGAAGTCACTCCCAATATCTTGAAGACCTATGGAAATCCATCCCTTTAAAAAGTTATCTGCAAATGCCTGGGAATTTAGCAGATGGACTGGAAGGCACCAGGAGACCAGGTGGCTGAGAAGTCCTTCCAAATGGGAGCTGGCAGAGCCAAGCCCTGAGCTCTACCCATCGTCTGCTCTGGCCAGAAGCCCTGGACAGGCAGGGCCTGAAAGGCAAGGAAAGGACTGTTTAATCCAATGGAGTGGAGTGAATGCCCACAGCAGAGATGGCAAACATGTGGCATGAGGTCTTTGCCCTCCCCTTGCCCGTGACAAATATGGCCAATCGGCCCATGACAAACATGACCAATCGATTTATTCACTGTACTTTTCCCAATCACAGCATGTTTTGTAGCACAGAATCTTTTGGGCAGCCACCAGCACCAACAGGACTTGAAACCTCTTTGTCAACCCTGACGGGGCTCCAGACTGGAGGTTTGGCTGTGCAATCAGGACTCCAAGGGGTGGCTCTGTGGAAGGTGCTCATGTACCCACACTCAGGCTGTGAGCCTCCTCCAAACACATACAACCAGTCACTCTGAGAAGTAAGGGAAGCCACCTCTGCCTTTTGATGGTTGCTACAATACAAGTTTTGTTTTTTGTTTTTGAGGGTAGGATTTGAAACAGAGTCTCACTTTGCTGCCTAGGCTAGAGTACAGTGGCTCAGAACATAGCTCACAGCAGCCTTGAACTCCTAGGTTCAAGTGATTCTTGTGCCGCAGCCTCCTGAGTTGCTGGGACTATAAGTGCTCACCACCATGCCCAGTTAATATTTTTATTTTTGTAGAGATGGGGTCTCACTCTTGTCTAGGCTGGTCTCCAGCTCCTGGCCTCAAGAGATCCTCCTGCCTTGGCCTTCTAAAGTGCTGGCATTATAGGCGTGAGCCACTGCACCTGGCTCAAATTTTTTTACATTTCAAATCAGTGTATTCAAATGCATGACAATATACCTAGCAATATGAGTTTTGACCAGAGGCCCCTGCACCTGGCACATATAGGCAGAGCTCATACTGATTGTTATCACACTCCGGTCGTCTTGCATTTAGAACAGGGCCAGGGATTAGTTCCTGGTAGGCACTTACTCAGTCAACAATTGTTTGTTGGCCATTTACCAGGTTCCAGATGCGGGGGACATAATGGAGAAACACAGATGTAGTTCCCTGTTCTCACAGAGTTCAGAGTTAAGTGAGGTAAGCAGACAATCAAGTAAACAGGAAACAAACGAATGAATTGCTAATTACAGATAGCATGATAATTGGGAAGAAAATAGGGAGAGAAGATGGAGTGAGGATGAGGATTAGAATTTACTGAGATAGGGGAATGTTTGGATGATGACCAGGAATCAGCCATGGAAAAACCTCAGGCAGGTGGGGGCGGGGGGTGCAGCACATGCAAAGGCCCTAAGGAGGGAAACAGTCTGGCAGGTTTGAGGGGCAGCAAGGAGAGGGCAGGGAGTACTGAAGGTAGGGGGAAGAGGGTGTGGACTATCTTCTGGGGAGCTGCCCAGTCTGTAGCCCACACCTCACACTCACGCGTTCTCAATAAGCTGCTCCAGGTCCTGGACCTTCCGGCTCAGCTCCTCAGCTGGTGGGAAGCTCTTGCCCACTTTCATGAAGAGAGCCGCTATCTTGTTGCTGCGCAGGAAGCCAGCCGCCCGCCGCCGAAGCCCATGCAGGACGCAGGCCTCCACAGCCGCTGCAAGGACATGGTGGTCAGCAGGCCCTGCCCTGCACATGCTCCCCGACGCCCAACAGGGCCTAGAGCATCAGACAGAGACCACTTGGAGAGCCAGGATCCCCAGAACTACAAAATTGAGGACAGTTGTCATAAGAAAAAAGGCATATGCCACCCTGCCTTCTGTATCCTTAAAAGTGGGCTGGAGAGCTTTGTAGTGTACCCACAGTCATGGCCCGAGGTCAGCCCATCTCTGCCTCTGCCTGACTGTGTGACTGAAGGCAGTGACCTTCTCTTCTCTGAGTCTCTTCCTCATCTGTAACATGGGGAATAGTATGAACATTAACCTCACAAGACTACTCTTAGGATGGGGGGGGTCACTGTGTGGAAAGTATGTGGCCCAGAGGGAATGCTTTAAGAATGTGAGCCTTGGCTCGGCGCTTGTGGCTCAACGGGTTAAGGCGCCAGCCACATACACCTGAGCTGGCGGGTTCGAATCCAGCCTGGGCCTGCCAAACAACAATGACGGCTGCAACCAAAAAATGGCCGGGCGTTGTGGCGGGCACCTATAGTCCCAGCTACTTGGGAGGTGGAAGCAAGAGACTCGCTTGAGCCCTGGAATTGGAGGTTGCTGTGAGCTGTGAAGCCACAGCACTCTATCCAGGGTGACAGCTTGAGGCTCTGTCTCAAAAAAAAGAATGTTAGCCTTTATTCTTATCAAAGAGAGAGGGAGTACGGACTATATAACTTTTGATCTTTATCTGTAATAAGAAATCACATCATCATCATCATTTATATTGTGATTACAGTAACAATATTTATGAATCTCATTCAATCTCTGCCATTGCTAGGGAAGAAAGGAAAACTAACCTCATTTTTCAGATGTGGACACTGAGGCTCAAAGAGGTAAAATGAATTGCTCAGGGCCACCCAGCCAGTAAGCCAGGTTTCAAAGCCAGGTCTCAGTCCACAGTGTGCATAACAACTATGCTTCCATAAGGATCTCTAAAAGGAGGATTTAATAGTAACCTTCTCACTTCTATCTTCCCCTGGAGGCCCTGCCAAGTTCACCTCAAGGGTGAACCCAAAGCAGGAGACCTGGGTGGTAGCCTGGGCTCTACCACTAACATGCTGTGTGACCTCAGACAAATCACTTGCCCTCTCTGGGCCTTAGTCTTCTGGGAAAATGGCCCTGTGTAGGCCATTCTGATGTGCCTGTCTTTCTCCTGGTAATTTCAGCAGCTCTCTTCATCCTCTTACCTTTTATCTTACACAGCAGACTAGGAGTTCACACTGGGATACAACAGGTGCACAATCAATGTTTATTGAAAGAGCACATGTATATAATAAAAGCTAATCCTTACTGGGCACCTGCTAGGTGTCAGATAACTGTTAAAATTTATATTCCCTAATTCTTGCGACAAAAACCATGAAGTAAAGAGCTCTACAGAGTAAACAAGCACTCTCCAGGGTCAGAGCAATACTGAGAGTTTTGGTTTCATCACTTATCTTTGTTTATTTATTTATTTTTTTTGCAGTTTTTGGCTGGGGCTGGGTTTGAACCCGCCACCTCCGGCATATGGGGCCGGCACCCTACTCCTTTGAGCCACAGGTGCTGCCCTCTTTTTTTATTTTTGAGTTAGCAATTAGCTTTTTTTTTTTTTTTTTTTTGAGACAGAGTCTCACTATGTTGCCCTCCATAGAGTGCTATGATGTCACAGCTCACAGCACCCTCAAACTCTTGGGCTTAAGTGATTCTCTTGCCTCATCCTCCCAAGCAGTTGGGACTACTGGTACCTGTCACAACACCTGGCTTTTTTTTGTTGCAGTTGTTTAGCTGGCCCGGGCCAGGTTTGAACCCGCCACCCTCAGTGTATGTGGCTGGCACTGTAACCACTCTGTTACTGGCGCTGAGCCAACAATTACTTGGTTTTGAATGAATGTCTAAATATTTCCTAATCTGCCCATGGATTTAAAATATTCCAGGTGAGGATTTCTTTTTTTTTTCTTTCTTTTTTTTTTTTTTTGCAGTTTTTGACCAGGGCCGAGTTCGAACCCGCCACCTCCAGTATATGGGGCCGGTGTCCTACTCCTTTGAGCCACAGGCACCGTCCCAGGTGAGGATTTCTTAAATCACTTAATTTTAATTTGTAATCTCATTACTTTTCATTTGTGTATACTGAAATATGTTCATTGTTGGTTCCAGCTCTGTAGACTTTGTCTCTTTCTGATAACAGCTATAATGAACAATGAATAAAGGGAAACTGAAGGAGATTCGTTAGGCCTCATTTGGTGCTATCAAAAGTCTCCCACCCAAAAACTTTGCACAAAGTTGGAGATTTATTATAATTAAAAAAAATTGTCTACTCCTTTAAGTCTTTAATTGGTAGGTATGTTACCAAGTCCTGACGTAGACATGCATATGATTTTATCTGCAAATAAAAATGCCCCAGAGAAAATAGAAAACTGAGAATATAAATGCATACACATATATACATATATATACATACATATGTGTATGTGTATATAAACATACACACACACACACATATATAAACCTATCACACTTAAAAATAACATCTTGCCCAAGGTCTGCCAACAAAGAAATGGCAGAGATGGGATACAAACCCACGTCCATCTGGCTGACAAGGTGGTGAATTGAGATCAGTGGCCTCTCAGGTCACAGAGTATTCTCAGCAAGTTGGGAACCCTATGGGGTGGTGCCCCAGCTATCTGGATGACAGTGGACAGGCTGGAAAAGTGTCCTATCTCAGGCCTCTCCATAGGACCAAGATCGCAGGAGGGGAATTATGAGCATGTCCTTGATTATGAGACATTCTAATTATTAAATAAAAGTTTTCAAGGAGAAAGAGAAACACTCCCACTGACATGTACACACCGATTATGAGCTAAATCTTGACTTCACAGACATGCAAAACATGTCTCTAGTCATTGTCAAGGTAAGAACCTGGCAGTTGGGTTATTTCTGGAAACTTGTGGTCTCAGTGGCCCAAGGAGACAAGTCTGAGACATACTTTGCACCCCAGGCTTGCCTCCTTTGCTGGGACAGCTGTGCATGATCCCGTAGGTATGCCAAGGGCTCTTAATTCCATTGTTCACAAAGTCTCCATCCACCCTATCCCTTTCCCTAGCAATAGCCACGAGCAGAGAGAGGAAAGGACAGGGAGCACCCTCCTCAGATGCAAAGCCACTTGTTTCTTGGGGCAAGAGTCAGTGTGAACTGAGCCCTCAGGGAAGGGAAGTTAATCGATCCCTCTAGCCTTAACCACAGTGACCTTTTCAGGGGATGCAGATGTCATTCTCACTTGCCCCCCTAGACTTTTCTGTATTTCAAAATTCTCCAACGGAGTCTCTTTGGAATTCAAAAATAACTTCAGAGTCACTAAGCAAAAAATGACGTGAGAACCATGACTCAAAGATGCCACTTCCCCAAGGCAACCCTCAAAGAAAGAAGCCACAGTTCCAGGCCATGGGAGGGCCACAGACTCACCACAGAAGGAGATGATGTGGCTGCTGTCTTCGTGGACAAACTTGCGTGTGACAGCTTCCTCCATGATCTGCTTCACCTGGAAGGCAGAGGCAGAGGGTGATGGGGGAAAGACCCAATGTGACCAGGGTACAGACCCCCTGCAAGGGCTGGGTCACTTCCTGTGAGCCTTTCCACCATTTTACTTAATTATTTGTTCAGGCTTTTTGCATAGCTGGCTGCTGCCTCTCTCAGGCATCACACAAAATATCTTCTTCCCTGACTACACTATCCAAGGCAGCCTCCTCTGCAATCTGACCCCTATTATACTTCCTTTAGAGTGGTCCCCAACCCCTTGGCCAAGGACCAGTACAGGTACCAGTCTGTGGCCAGTGAGGAACCGAGACACACAGCAGGAAGTGGGCAATTGAGTGGAGCTTCATCTGTGTTTACAGTCGCACCCTATCACTTGCATCACCCCCTGAGCTAACCTCCTCCTATTGGATCAGCAGTGGCATGAGATTCTCATAGGAGTGGAAACACTACAGTAAACTGCACATGAGGGATCTGGGCTGCACAGTCATTATGAGAATCTAATGCCTGATGATCTGAGGTGGGGTGAGGTGGTGGTGTTGGTTGTGTTGAGACTGTCTAAATGCAGGAAAACAAGCTCAGGGCTCTCAATGATTCTGCATTATGGTGAGTTGTATAATTATTTCATATATATATAATACATTATGATGTAATAATAATAGAAATAAAGTGCACAATAAAATGTAGTGCACTTGAATCATCTCAAAACCACCCCCCACCCACCCTGGTCTATAGAAATATTGTCTTCCATGAAACTGGTCCCTGAAATAGAAGGAAACTACCTCAACATGATAAAGGCCATATATTGAAAGTTCACGTCTAAAATCAGACTCAATGGTGAAAGAGTGAAAGCTTTTCCCTTTAAGTTCAGGAATAAGACAATGAGGCTTGTTTTCATCTCTTCTGTTTAACATCATACTGGAGTCCTAGCCATAGCAATTAGCCAAGTAAAAGAATAGAAGGCATGTAAGTCTGAAAGGAAGAACTAAAATGATCTCTGTTCAAAATTCACATGAATTTTATGTAGAAAATTAAACATTCTATGGAAAAACTGATAGAATAAGCAAATTAAGAAGAGTTGCCGGATACAAAATGAACACCCTCAAATAAGTTGTATTTCTATGCACTAATAAAAAATAATCCAAAAGGAAATTTTCTTTTAAATCCATTTTATAATAATATCAAAAAGAATAAAATACCTAGGAACAAACTCAAGCAAAGAAGCTAAAAAAAGACTTGTACACTGAATACTATAAAACATTGCTGAAAGAAATTTTTAAAAGACACACAAAAAATTTAAAAGCATCCCATGTTCATGACTTAAATAAATTAAAAGACTTAATATTACTAAAATGTTAACACTACCAAATGCCAACTTCCCTCATCATTTTAAGAGTGCATACCTCCCCCATCCAATACTCAACATGCCCCCTTTCTGCTTTATTTCTCTCCAAATTCCTTCCTGCCTCTACCACTTTCTCTGTTTTGCTTACTTATTTTATTCTCTGACTCTCCCATTTAGTGGACTGAGACCAGGAATTTTGTCTATGCCTCTTGGTACTCCATTCTGAACACCCAGCGGAGTACATAGCACACAGCAGGTGCTCAATAACTATTAAATGAATGTCCACTTTTTATGGAGAGGTTTAAAAGGAAGCAATACAGGTAAAGCAGTTAGTCACAGTGCTTGGTGTGCGCTCAATAATCAGCATTTTCCTAATGATAACGAAGACACTCCTGCTTCCGGGGCCTGGAGCAGGTCACATCTGGTCTGGGCACTGCAGTTCCCTGTGCATCAGTCATATTTATTCATGTAAAATCATGTGAAGAAGCAACAAAATTAACCTTGCAGGGAAAACACCCTCACCAAGGGCAGTCTGATGGGGATACGGAAAGAAGGGGTTTTGTCTGGTGGTGAGGAGGGGAAAGGGTTACAGGCAGGTTGAAGGGGAGTGGAGGGTGCATGGGAAGGGGGAGAGGCAGCATAGGGAACAAGAGCCAACTCAAGGGTCCCTGAAGAAAGAAGGGTCCAGCTCTTGTCTGGGAGCCTCCCACACCTGGCCTCCTTCCCCTAACCTCTCCCTCCTACCCTTTTCAGGCCTAGGGGAGGCAAAGGTTCCTGGATCTCCACTGCTGATATTCCTGGGGTGATCCATCCTTCCCTGTAGGCTCCCAGCATTCTTCCCTTCCCCGGTAGTCAACAACTCTTTTATTAAATTTGCCTTAATGTATTCAGTTTGGAGGAACCATCTGTTTCCTATTGGCACCCTGACTGTATACAAGTCCAAATTCTGCAGAGCAGAGAAGGCTGTCTGTTTATAGCTGTGGATCTTGAAACTAAGAGAGGTTAAGCGCTTCTCCCAATTCAAGAAGGAGGTTGGCTGCAAGCAGGAGCTGCAAACCTCTTACCTTGGGAATGGATCAGGGTAGGGTGGACATGGACGTGGGGATGCAATAACAAGGGTGAGTGTAGTCCTCAGCCTGCACTCTAGCTAGAGAGGACCCCTTCCCACCTCTGCTGGCTCCCAGCTACCAGCTGGGATATTGCCCCAGAAATTAGTAACAGCTCAACAGCGTTAGGCCAGGAGAGGAAATTAGAAAGCCTGGTGATTAGCAACGGGGGTGGAAGCCTCCCTCTGAAAGTCTCTGAAAGCTCTGCAAAAGAGGACATTGTCTGGAAGCAGAAAGGAAGAGGATGCTGCCCACCCTTGCCAGCACGAGGGACAGACCAGACCTGTAAGCAGGGGAAGAGGGCCAGGCAGGCCTGGAAGGAAGGGCCCAAATCCCTCCACATGGAGGCTGACAGACCCCAGGGCCTCTGTGGTAATCTGGGGGTGGGGTTTGGGGGGGGCAGAGCGATGTGGCATCCTGGCTCATTCAAACCCTATGTGATTTTTTAAGCTTTGGCCCAGGAATCACACCTGGTTTGGGAAGCACAGAGGCAGTGGCTATGGCTACATCAGAGCCACACAGATGTGCATTCATGTCCCAGCTCAGCCAAGTCAAGCCCCTGCTGGCGTCTCTGTCTGTGCTTCTTTAAAGTGGAACCATATACCTTTGGGTTATGGCAATGATTAAACGTGATGTGAGGTGTGAAAGGGCAGGTAGGACTGGAACACAGGAGAAGCTCACTGCTCACCCTTTTTGAGCACTATGTTCCAGGAACTATGTGTGAGCATGACAGCCCTGATGAGGTGAATTCTCAGATTATTCTATTTTATCAATGGGGAAACAGAAGCACAAAGATATATATGTGTGTGTGTGTGTATGTATATATATACATATATATATATATATATATATATATATATATATATATATGTAAATATATTGACCTTTCCAGGGTCATGAAGAGGTGGCTAGGAGTCATAACCAGGGTCCTGGTTCTAACAAATACTTTGGCTCATAGAAGCTAGAGGCCACTTCAAACCCAAAGCTTTTGTCGTCCCCTAGCTTGAAGTAATAGAGGATGTTTACCAAGTTCCTTCCATGAGCTCTGTGCAGAGAACACCTTATTTAATCCTCATGAGAGCATTATGATCCTCATCTTAACGATGTTTAAATTGGCCGGGTGCAGTGGCTCACACCTGTAATCCTAGCACTCTGGGAGTCAAGGCAGGTGGATTGCTTGAGCTTAGGAGTTCAAGATCAGCCTAAGCAAGAGTGAGACCACATCTCTATTAAAAATAGAAAAATTAGCCTGGCATCATGGTGGGTACCTGTAGTCCCAGCTCCTCAGGAGGCTGAGGCAAGAGAATCGTTCAAACTCAAGAGTCTGAGGTTGCTGAGAGCTATGATGACACCAAGGCACTTTACCCAGAGTGACAGAGACAGGCTTTGGCACATGGGAAAAAAAAAAAAAAAAAAAAAAAGAAGTTTCATCTGAGACTCAGAGAGTTTATGCACTTTCCTCAGGGTCACAACTTATGAAAGGGAACAGCTGGGACCTGAACCTAGACCTGTCTGACAGTCTGACCTACAGTGGTGCTCCCAGCCCTGCCTAGCACTGGGTAATCTGAGAACCCAAGGTGTTGGGAAGCCATTGGAAGGAATTCCTTGACTTTCCCACACCTGGCACCAAAAGAAACACTAAACTAAGAGTCAGGAGATCTGGGTTGCCCAGACAAGACTCTGCCAACCGCACCCTCTTCTAGAAGAGGGGGCCCTAAAGGTCAAGCTTTTATTCCTTTGCAGAAATCTATTCTGCAAGGTCCTTCAACATCTGCTTGCATTCCTCTGATGATGGGGAGCTCACTCCTTTTGGAGCCAGTGTATTTGCACTAAGGACAGGCTGTCAGGAGGCCACTGAGAGACGATAAGGGTCCAGAATGCAGAGTCACCTACCCAGGCTCGAATCCTTGGCTACTCATTAGCTGCATGATGTTGGACAGATTTCCAACACCATGTGGATGTAAGGCTTACTCAAAATCCTGGAGACAGTACCTGGCACACAGCAGAGATTGTGTAAATAACAGGAACTCTTCAGAGGACACTGACTATCCAGCTCACTGCCTGACCTACAGCAGGTGCTCCAGAACTCAGGTGCAGGGCCATTGCTGAGGAGCTTGGCTCCACCTTCCCCGAGCTTCCTGCCCACCGACAGTAACAAATCAGGGCCTACCTGGCCCCTGGGGCTGTGGCCTGGCCCTGCCCTTTCACAGAGCACCTGCTTCACCTCCCCTAGCCTCACTCTGCAGCCATTCAGAAACCAGCCCCGCCCTTCCTCCTCTCTTTCTCCACTTACAAATATTTAAACAGCATAAAAGAAGGATTGATCTCAGGAAGGTGTCAGGGCTGGTGGGTGCCAGTTCCAGGCAAGGAAAGATAAGCCAATCTGGGAAGCTGAAAGGGATGGGAAGTCCTGAAGCCTGCCCTGACTTTCTCTTCCTCTAACCTGCCACCTTCCCACACCCAGGTACCCTCCTGCTGCCCATCTTGGACTCCACCAAGTTCCAAATTAACCCCTGGCTCTCCCTGCCTCCCACACTGTGCTGGGTTTACTCCTCCCAGCCTGGGACAGGACCTACGTGACCCTGTGTGTGTGTGTGTTGGGTGGGGGACTGTCATAAGGATTATGGAAAATACAGGCAGAGAGACTCACGTAGGCTCTAGCACACAGCTGGGGCCACCTCAATGGGGGCACTACAGTGAAGTGAGGATGTGAACCTGGAAGAGCCACTACGCCTAGGCCAGACTCCATCTCTGCCATTAACTATGTAACCTCCAGCCTCAGTTTCCTCATCTGTGAGTGGGGGCAGCACCCACATTACCCCCACAAGGCTGCCGCTTAGGGATCCCCTGAGCAAAACACACAGAGCTAGAATGGGGCTGGGCACAACGTTAAGTGCTGGGGAAGCTGTAGCCGCCAGGTAGCCATGTCTCCAACCCCTTTGTCATGGAAGTGGGGATGGCTTAAATCTCCCCATTGGAGGGGCTTCCTGATCGCCTTGTCTAAAATAGAATGTCATGCCTGCCATCTGCACTTGCTTTGTACTTTCCTTAGAATTTATCGCAGCTTGACCGCCATTCATTTGTGGGCTTATCTGCCTAGCATCTCCTATGAAGACCCTGAGCCCCTAAGACAGCATCTGGGCACACAAGAGGTACTCAACATATGTTGGTGATCACTCTGTATCAATAACAAAAATACCAGCAGCTACTGCTTACCAAGCTCGGTCCCTGTTAGTACCCTGAGCCCCTGTGTCTCCTGTTCACACAGATAATTGTTTAAGACTGGAGTCAGCCACATTGCACTGTAAGAGTATCAAATAGCAAGTATTTCAGGGCTTGGGGTAGGACTGCCTGATAATATTCGAGGATGCCTTGTTGAATCTAAATTTCAGATAAACAAGAAATAATTTTTTTAGTGTAAGTACGTCCTGAGTATCACATGGAAGGAGGGGTCGGGGCAGCTGTGGAAAAATAAGATGAAATTCCCAGATGGTTGCTTAAAATACACTGGTAAACCAGAAAATCCACTTTCCCCTGACCTTAGAAGGCAAAGCAGCCCAATATTGTGTGTAAAGGTAGTTTCAAATTCTGTTCAAATTCTGTCTCCACCTCTTGCCAAGTGTGTGATCTTGGGCAAGTCACTATATCTCTATGTGCTTAATTTATGGTAATTATCTATAAATCGGGACAATATGTATGACTTCCTCTCCCAAGGTGTTATGTTATTTTTTTCTGACATGAAATAAATTAATGCATATAAAGCACATAACATAATGTCTAGGACATGGCAGAATTTTCTGTACCTGTCCTGTCCCACATGGTGTCACTAGCCACATGTAGCTACAAAACAATTGAAATGTGGCTACTGTGATGGAGAAATACAATTGAATTGTATTTTTATTTTATTTTAATTAATCATGTTTTTATTTTAGAATATGGGAGTATAAAAGTTTTGGTTACATGCATTACTTCTGTACAGTTTGAGTTAAAGTTATAAGAGTGTCCATTCTGTAGCTAGTAAGCACTATACCTGACAGGTGTGAATTTACCTCCACCCCTCCTCCCACCCGCTTGATTTCCACTGAATTTTGATACTATGTGTATGCCTGAATGTTGATCATTTTCTTCCAATTTTAAAATGAGAAATTGCATTTTGAATCTCATTTAATTAAAATGTAAATAATCTCTTGTGACTAGTGGCTAACATATTAGACAGGGCAACTCTGGAATATAGTAGGTGCTCAAGAAATGCTAATTATTATTATTAGGGGGTGTTACTATATTTGTTAGAAAGCTCACTCGTTTAGAAATTAGGAGGCACTAGTTCATTTCTGAGCATATCAAGGACAGAAAACTATAATGTATTCATTTTTGTATGGTATCAGCTTACAGAATGTTATTGTGTCTCTCCCAAGAGTCATGTGTTAAAATTCTAACCCCCAGCTCAGCGCCTGTGGCTCAACAGGCTAAGGCGCCAGCCACGTACACCTGAGATGGCGGGTTCGAATCCAGCTCGGACCCGCCAAACAACAATGACGGCTGCAACCAAAAAAAAAAAATGGCCAGGCGTTGTGGCGGGCGCCCGTAGTCCCAGCTACTTGGGAGGCAGAGGCAGGAGACTTGCTTGAGCCCAGGAATTGGAGGTTACTGTGAACTGTGATGCCACAGCACTCTAACCAAGGTGACAGCTCGAGGCTCTGTCTCAAAAACAAACAAACAAAAAAAATAAATAAATAAAATTCTAACCCCCAAAGTGATGGTATTAAGAAGCAGGCCTTTGGGAAGTAATTAAGTCATGAGGGAGGAGCCCGCTTGAATGGAATTAGTGCCCTTATAAAAGGCACCCAATGACCTCTCTTACTCTTTCCACCATGTGAGGATACAATGAGAAGTCAGCACCTGGCAACTCAAAGACAATCTGATTATGCTTTGGCACTGTGATCTCGGACTTTAGCCACCAGAACTGGGAGAAATATATTTCTGTTGTTTACATAAAAGCCTCCCAGCCTTAGTACTTTGTTATGTACTGAGGAAGACACAGGGTGATCCTGAACCCTGTTTGGGTATTTGTGTTGTGGAACCCTTTACAGGTACTGATGAAAGCTTAGATCTCTCCACATGGGAAACACAAAGTACTTGTTCAATTTCAGGGTTTGCATACCCCTAGAATAGAAGTCCTTGATCCAGCAGACATCTGGCACACAGCAGGAAGGACCCAAGCAGAGCCCGGGAAGGGACACCTCCACAGTCAGAGGCTGAGCTCCAGGTGCTGGCGCCTTACTCCTCTGATGTAGACATCTGTGATTTGTCTGCCTGGTTTCAATCTCCCTGTCTGGTCATTTCACCTTGACTCTCCGCTGGTGCCCTTTCCTTATTTTCATGAGGCTGACTCAACCCCCACCCCTGCAGGCTTGACCAATCAGGGAAATCTGTCCCACTGTGATTGGTGCAAAAGAAGCATGTGACCCAGGCTTCTTCCTGAGAGACCTAGTCCTCAGACTTGCTAGAACCATTGGGAAGGGGATAGTTTTCTCTTTCGCTGTGATGCCAAGCTGGCAGATTGTGCTTGGAGACCTGCAGGACAACACTCTGTCTCCCCATAGTAAGAGGCTGAGCATAAAAACAGCACAAAGGCAGGCAGCCACAGAGATGGAGAGAGACAGTATCCTGGCAACATCATTGGAACTCCTGGATATAGCTATACCTGAAACTGCAGTCACCCCCAAACCTACCAGACACTTGAACCAAGAAACCCATTTTTAAGGCTCTCTTTCCCTTTGCACTTGATGTTTATATATTTATTTATCACCCTAGCTAGTTTTTTATTTATTTATTTTTTGCAGTTTGGCTGGAGCCAGGTTTGAATCCATCACCCTCAGTATATGGGGCTGGCGCCCTACTCACTGAGCCACAGGCACTGCCATATCACCCTAGCTAGTTTTATTAGGGTTTATCTAACTTGACATGGCATGGAGTTGATGAAAACACCTTGCTCTACTGCTTCTCAGCTGTGTGACCTTGATTCAGTTTCTTAACCTCTCTGAGTTTTAATTTCCTTGGTAGGAAAGAGAAGTTGCTACTTGTGCTGGCTCTCCTGAAGACTGATTTGTAGATAAAATGAGATAAAGCAAAGCACTTACAGCAATGTTTGGTAAACGGCAGTTTGTTATAATTTTAATTTACTAATTAAGCATAATTTACTAAACAATAATAATAAAGTAATTAATTGAATGCCCCAAGTATCACCAATCTCTTAACTCATGGGGCTTCAGTTATCTGATTTTTATTTTATTACTTTTTTTTTTGGTTTGTTTTTTTGAGACAGGATCTCACTCTATTGCCTGGGCATGGGAGCAGTGGTGTCATCACAGTTCACCGCAACCTCCAACACCTGGGCTCAAGTGTCCCTCCTGCCTCAGCCTTTCAAGTAGCTGGGACTACAGGTATATGCCAGCACACCTGACTAATTTTTCTATATGTAGTAGAGAGAGAGAGCCTCTCTATGTTGCTCATGTTGGTCTCAAACTCCTGGCCTCAAACAGTCCTCCCACCCCGGCCTCCCAGAGTGCTAGGATTACAGGTGTAAGCAACCACAACTGACCAGTTATCTGAGTTTTAAATGGGACATTCCTGAAAAAAGGAACTGTTGTGCTCCTGATAAACACCCACCATCTAAGTTCCTGCCAAGTTGTGCAAACAAAAAGGCACAAAAATCTACTCATCTCCCTCTTGTACTATCTGTCACTAAAAGAAAAAAATACATGCCCACCCCTCACATCTGAGTTTAGCATTGCTATGTTCTCACCTGGGGAGCATAGCAACTAAGCAGCAGGGACAGGAGACTCACCAGGGACTCTTGACCTCCTAGGCTCAGCAATGATCTCTACGGAGCTTACGAGCAACCAGACCCAGAAGGAAAACTCCGCTTTCCGGGTTTTTTCCTTCTGTATTCCAGGACAGCAATACAGCCAGCCAAGACTCAGTCCTCTGACTCCCACACAAGAGCTTGTCCCTTTGGACCTCAAGAAACACCTCTTCCCATTTGTTCTGCAGTCCTACTCTGGGGGCTTCAGCACCTCCCAGCCCAGGGCTCATTCAGGGAGAGGAATATCTCATGCTGAGAGCATCTGCGAAGTTCAGATGTGACTGGAAAGGGCAGCAAAGTGTTCTTCTGTGACTAAGTCCATCTTGCCCCCTAAACGGTGAGCCAAGCCCTGTGCCTGGCCCTTCCATAAATGCTGCTGACTGCCTGACAGTGCCAGCACAGTAGCACTGCTGCATGAATGTCCTCTCTGTGTGACACGTGAGTAAACTGATGTCACAGAGGTTTACCCAGCTACTAAATGGCAGCGCCACAATTCAAACACAATTCAGGGCCACCTGGTTCCAAAGCTGGACCCTCTTCCCCACTCCATGACCTTAGCAGAGCTCATCACCATGTATGTGATATTGGCTCTAGCTCCAGAGTAATAAAGAACAGGAATCCGGAGCCAGAACCCCAGGCTGATCCACTGGACAAGTTCCTTGCCATCTCTGTGCCTTGACTTCCTTACCCATAAGAGAAGGGGCTTTACTCACTTCACAGGGTCTGAATATAAATAAGGTCACTTATATGAAAGGTTCAGTATATGCTTTTTTTTTTTTTTTATTAATCTTTATCCTATTTGGAAGTCTTTAGTTAAGCCCTGGCTTTCCCTGAATGAACTGAAGGTTTCCATAAAGTCTTATCAGCTACAGAGTTCTAATAAGGCTTAAACACTGAATTGGCAAATTCACGGGAGCCAAGACGTGGAAGACTTGGCTCTCAGAAAGTGATGCTGGCCAAATTAGATAAGTAGATGTTCTTAGAATTCTGGAGCTGTCTGACCTCATCTACTTAGAAAGAAGGAAAATGAGGCTAGGAGAATGGACCTGCTTTGGAAGCTACACAGATTGTTAGGGGAAGAATCATAATCAGGACTCAGTTCTCCTCACTTCCCACCCTGAGTTCTGCAGCCAGCAACTGTGGGCACCTGGGGTAACAAAAATGCACTTTCCTACCTGCCAACCAGCAACAAATGCTACCACCAGCTCTTGGGACACCTCATGAGGTCAGTGGGGGAGACTCAGCCAGAAAGTATAAGAGACACGATCAAGCAAGAGGGCTAGAGTCCCTCCAGCCACCCTCACCGCATCAAACCAGGGCACCAAGCCTGCTGCAGACACCCATCACTACCCAAAGCTCCCGGAAGCCAGGTTGCCAGAGACCTGAAAATACATCAAAGCACATCACGTGAATATGGCTGCATTATTCATTAACAGAATTTCAGCCCTCTTAAGCTCACAAATGTGACACAAGCTGATCTTAGTCCATCCTGCAAGCATTAGAGAGCCCCCAGAAAGGCACCTGCCACTAATGCACTTTTCTTTCTTTTCTCTTTTTCCCCAGACATGGTCTCACCATGTTGCCCAGGCTAGAATGCAGTGGCTGGTCACAGGCCCCATCATGGTACACTGCAGCCTCAAACTCCTAGGCTCAGGTGACCCTTCTTCTTCAGCTCTTCAAATAGTAGGGATTATAGGCACATGCATTTTTGGAGCCCTTACTCTACATGGTGGCACAGTGAGGAGTGTGGTGGGTACAGGGTCCTGTGATTTCCAAACCCAAAATTGAAAGGTCAGCAAAGAACAAGACAGAAATTTCCTCTCTTGCCTCATTACCTGGTGTCTCTATTTCTTCTTCACAGCTCTAACCCAAACCCTCCCTTGCTTATAAATCCTCTATAGCACCCCACTATCTGCTGGGGCAAGTCCAAATGCTGCAGCCTGATACACAAAGCCCTGCACAAACTGGGACAAATGGACATTTCCTGTCATCTCCTTCCCCTACACAGACCTGATCCTAAGCTGTGTTTCCAGGGGCTTTTCTGAAGTTCATATGCACCCCACCGCAGTGCCCTCTCTAAGCCAGGGGCATGAGACTATCCTCAGATGCTGGCAGGGTGAAGGTTGAATCCTGGCTTCTGGTGGACTAACTGTGTGACCTTACAGTGAGCCATGTGACCTCTCTGCACCTCCAGTTCCTCATTTGTCCAGGAAAGGGGATGATGACTGCCCTCTTAGGGATGATGTAAGGAGTGGAAGAGACAGTGCTTAGGAAGCACTTGGCACAGTGCCTGGCACATATTAAATCGTTGGTAACAGGCTGAATTAGGAATATTATTACATGGTCCAATCTCTGGCCTACGGCCTCAGCTCATTTTAGAAGAAATAGATGCATTCTCAGGGTGCGGGGTAGGATGTCTTGTGCATTCCAAGAATGTGAGCAGCATCACAGGCCTCTTCCCACTACATGCTGGCAGTGCCCCCCAACTGTGACAACCAAAAATTTTCCAGATGTTTCCTGTCCTCTGGAGCAGGATTGACCAATTTAGCAATACACACTTAAACTAAAAACTTACTCATCGTTTATCTGAAAGTCTGATTTAATGGGCTGACCTATATGTTACCTTCTAACCTACGAGTGGCAGACAAAACTGTCCTCCTCCTCGTTAAGAACCATTGAGTTAGAGTAAAACCACAGGGGTCTCCATAGTAACATAGACTGCTTCCCTCATCTTTCTTCAATCTTCCCGGCACTCCTTTCTCTCGAAACCCACTGCCCCCAACCCAGAGGCTGGGAAGCTCCATTTCCCTGAGCTTAACTCTTCTAAGCAGCTGTGGTTAAAGACTCATAATCAACACCCTTCCATGAGCTCCAGTGTGCAGAGCTAAATGCAGCAGCTTCCGCCAGCACCTACCTTATCTCCCTGCCTCCCTCCTGAGGTCCCCTCAGCTGCCCACAAGCACCTACCTTCTCCCCTCCAATTAACTGGCCTCCTAGGCCCAGCACCCTGGAGGCAGGAAAACAGTCACTTTGCTTCTGTTATCAACTAGCATCACGTGACTAGCTCCTTTAATGGCAGTTGTCATGGGAATGGGAAGCCAGTCTCTTCTCTCTCCCCAGGAACCAAAACAAAATTAAGGGTGGCTTTGCCAGGGCAGAGCAAGCCAGGAAGGAGCCAGGAAAGAGCTGGGTGGCTATGACAGGAGGAGACCATGCTGAGGACACCCTGTCTCCAGCTTTCCCTTGGTGGCACTGAGAGAGAGACAAGATTAAAAAATAACATGCCTGCCCTGCAGAAGCTCAGACTAGCACGGTGGGTGTTTTCACAGGGTTTATCCTACTGGCTGAACAATTTTCATCCCTGTTATGAACCGACTAAAACCCAGACACTCTGGAAGGTGAACATGGATCTTGTCCATGCTCTTGCAATGAACATGTAGTCAACATCAGCTCCACCCCCTCCTTTCTGTTCCATGTGCCCTCCCTATTCCTTTTCTTTCTTTTCTTTTCTTTCCTTTTCTTTTTTTTTTGACACCGAGTCTCACTATGTCACCCTTGGTAGAGTGCCGTGGCATTCCAGCTCACAGCAACCTCAAACTCTTGGGCTTAAGCTATTCTCTTGCCGTAGCCTCCCAAGTAGCTGGTACTATAGGTGCCCACTATGACACCCAGCTATTTTTTTGTTGCAGTTGTCATTGGTGTTTTAGCAGGTCTGGACTGGGCTTGAACCCACCAACCTCAGGGTATGTGGCTGGCACTCTAACTACTGAGCTACAGGTGCCACCCCTATTCCTCTTCTTTTGGTTTTAAAGTCAGACCCTGTGCTTTGCCTCCTCTGCAGCCTCACCTTTATCCTTCCTCTCTGCTCCAGTCACTTGAATTCCTTCAAATTCAGTGTTCTGTCTGGCCACAGAGTCTTTGCATACCCAGATCCCTCTCCCTGAGGGATCTCCCCCCACCCCAATCCCCTCATACCTTCTCCCTCTCCCCCCACCCCAATCCCATCATACCTTTACCTACTCATCTTCCATATACCTTCTGAAACATCCTGTCCTGGGTCCCTGCTCATGGTCAGTGCTCCCTATTTTGTGTTCTTGTGGCACTTGGTACCTCCCTTCAGACCTCTGTGCCCAGCATGTCATTCTCCTTGTAACTGGGATTTAGCATTTGTTGGTGTCTCCCCCCCATGGCAATGTCAGCCCCAGGAAGACAAGGATAAGGCCTGTCTTGTTCACTGCTGTATCCACAGAATTTAGTCCAGTGCCTGATGCACAACTCTCAGTAAACAAACACTTCTGGGATTTGCACCCAGCTCTGGGAGAGCCCAAAGTTCCTTCCTGACCTGCCTCATGGGTGCTGGGTCCTCGTGGTCTCCTAGATCAGCATTGGACAGAGTTTCCAGCCACACAAACTCTGCTGGACCCTTGGTGGCTACAGTACTCAAACTTGCAGAGCTGCTCTCCTTATCTAGAGAAGCTGATGGCTAAGGCACCCCTTCTAGAAAGAAGGGTGAGAAGTGCTTCTGGGCAAGGCTGTGACATGCAGAGATGTGGATGTGGCTCCTCTGAACCCAGGGAGGGTGGAGAGAGAAGGCATGACTTGACTCTCAGATTTCTAGCAAAGAACTTTCCCTTCCAATCGACTGGAGACTCATTCTCTGACATTGGAGGAGATGTCCACTGAAGAGGTATGCAAAGGAAGGAAATGACATGGGAGATCTGCTTTGGGGAACGTGGAATAGTCACCATGTTGAATGGGGGGCTCGAAGACAGAAAAGTGGACCTCTTTCTGCATCACTGGTTCAGTGTCCCTGGAATATGACTCATTGTCTCTGGTCACAGTTCTCATCCACACAATGGAAATTATACCACCCCCACATCCCAAGGTGAGGCACTGTGTAGCTATGGGTGGGCACCCCTGTGGTATGGGAGGGTAAGAGCTTGTCAGACAGACTTGAGTGGTAAGGCCAGACTGCTCCTTCTTAGTTGCAGGCTCTTGTGCAATCACTCCCCTTTTCTGAGTCTACCCAGAACCCAAACTAGACTGACATGGACTGTACCTCAAAGGACATCAGGACAAATGAATCTTTCTGAAGATTGGGAAACTGAGTCCTAGAAATGGCAAAGGACTTGGGTGGGGCTCTAAGGGAGCTGGAAGCAGGACCTCAGCCTGAGCCCTCCCTAGATGCCTGGCTGACACTCTCTTCTGACTGTAGGCCCCTCCGCAACTGAACCAACCATTTCCTTCAAAACAAATTTGCCCTAGGCAAAAACATCTGGGGAGCAAATACTACATGTTGGTCTGAACAAAAAGACAGCTGGTTTTTAACCTAAGGTTTTTTTTGTGGGTCCACATACACCCCTCTCTTGAAATCACCATGAGAATGTTGTGGATTTGTGGGTTTTGTTGGGAATGGGGCCTACACAGAGTTATTTTTTTTGTCTTCACAAGGGTCTTTAAGGAGCTGAAAATTTCTGGGCCTTTCTGAGGGACCTTATGTGTCTCCTTATTTGAAAACACTAAAATGTGCAGTCAGCCATGGAGCTAATCTTTAAGCAAAACAGGACAGGCCACACACAGACACACACCCACTTCCCAAGGAGGAAGAAGGGACAGCAACAGGTCCTGGCCTCCTGAGTCTGCCCTTGGTGGTTGTCTGATACTGCGCAGGGAGGGGCTCCTCAGTGGTGCTGGGCACTGTCACTACAGCTGACATGCCCAGTACACACACACACTCTACAGCTGACACTCCCAGTACACACACACACACAGAGCAAGGCACAGGGACCAGGCCTACCCACCAGGTCTGCAACCATGCAGCCTAGAGCTCAGGGCACAGATGTGGCAGCAAAGGGGTCCCCAGCTGACACAGGGAGGGCAAAATGCACACAGTCACGGCCTTAGTCATTCACACAGACTCATGCATCACATGTTTCACACGCCCTCAAGACACACACACACACACGATCACAGCCTCACTCATTCACAACTCACACATCACACAAATTACACACAGAGACCCATACTCACAAAACCAGACATACACACAGATACACACACACAGAAATACACCAGGTATCTCCAGACATGCACAGACATTGTCACATACACATACTGCCACAAGTCCTCACCCACGCGGGCTTATGTATGCATATACACACATGTGCACACACAATCCAGGCATCCAAATGCCTACCTGGGCCCCCTCCACTATAAACTCTCTCTGCGTGGGGGTGGGGGTGGCAACGTCTACTAGCCCTAGAGACCAGACTGGGCTCCCAACTGGCACCAGGGAGACAAAGTGGAGGGGCAGAGGGGCAGTGGAAGCCAGTCTGATTTTCACCCTCTTATGTGTGGGGTGGGGGAAGGAAGGTGAGGGGACCCTGACTGCCAGGGGAACAGACAGATGACCAGGGACTCTCAGGGAGGGAGTCCTCTGGTTCCTGGAGGTGGCTCCAAGGACTGAGAACTTAGGGAGGGTAAGGGAGGGTTTAATTTCCCAAATCAAAACCCTCTGTTTTCCTGAAGTCTGGTCCCCTTTTGGCATGTAGCTCCATGAGCGCCCCTCCCCCAACGCGCCCTGCTCCCCCGCTCAGCTCCTCTTACCTAGATCTCCTGAGACACCCCCCCCCCACAACTGCTCCTACACAAGATAGGGGTCCTATCAAACACACCCAGGTATGCCCCCTAAGTTTGGAGGACCCTCGTGCAGTGTGCACCCCCGCAAACAGCTTCCAGACACCCAGAGTCCCTCCATACTTAGGACCCCTCAACTCACTCGCCATATCCCCAACCTTGTGGGAGGTAGGTGCCTACAGAGGTGAACCCCACTCCTGAGGTGGCCAGCCCCCCCGCCAGGCGCCAGCCCTCCACAGAGACTCTTCTCTCCTCGTGGCTGCAGCTGTCCCCTTCCCTGGGGGATCGCACCCGGCGCCCCTCACAACGCCCCCCACCCCGTCACCTACCTCCTTCTTGACAGTGCGCAGCAGCCTCTGCCGGGTCTCCGCCTCTGCGGGACGAGACGGAGAAGCGGCGGGTCAGCCGAGGGGTGGGAGCCGGGCCCGGGGCCGCCCTCCCGCCGCCCGCGCGCTCCGCACTCCCCTACCTGCGGGAACCGAAGCCATGGCTCCGCGCTGCGTTACGAGTCCCGGGCGGCGGCGGCTGTGGCTCTGGCCTGGGCGCTGCTGCGGCTGCAGCGGCCGCGGGGCGGGGCCGAGCGCCGAGTGACGGCCGCAGGGCGCCCGACGTCAGGACTGGCCGCGGTCGCCCCACCCCTCCGGAAAGCCGCGGCACGGAGGAGCAGCCGAGGTCGCCGGTGATAGGATCCTTCTCGCAGAACACACACCCTCGCTGCTGCACATCCAGTGCTTGAGTTTCCAGAGATGGCCCCCACTCTCCTTATCCGACGCCCCGTTTCCCACCCTCTGACAAAAAATGCATCTTGTTTACTGACCATCTGCTATGCTGGAGGAAATGATGGGAAATGGTGGGGCTGCTATTAACAGTCTCTGAGCCTCAGTTCTCGCCATTTTAAAAATGGGTACAATATGGTATAACATGGGTCTCAGAATGATCTGAGATTAAGTAAGATATTCACTGCAAAACACTTAACACAGACCAAGGGAAAATGACCCACAACCATAAATGGTAGCTGTCACTGCTGTTATTATTATTATTGTTGTCATTCAAAGTCTTTCAAGGTATACTGGCTATCGCTTCTTGGCCTTTTGCCTAAGATCAAATGTATTATCAAGATATCGTGGCTCTTTATCCAGAAGAAGGCAGGACTTAAAGTACCTCCCTATCCCATGTGCAGGGTTACTGGGGGAGTGGGTCCTCCCAGGAGTCAGCCCGTAAGAGTTGGCACCTGTCAGCCAAGATCTCCCGGGCTGGGCAGGCAGTGGGCTCTGTAAGACATGCACTTGTTTCACCAAGAGCAACCCCCACCCTACAAGTCCCTGACTGTGTGTACCCAGAATGCAACTCAGGTCAACAAATATTCATTGAGCATCTACTATATGTCAGGTAACCGTGTGGGAAATTTCTAAGTGAGCAAGACAGACCAAAATCCCTGCCCTCCTGGAGCTTAGGAGGCAGACAGCAAAATAAATAATCAAATGATATAGTATGTTGGAAAGTTCTGGAGAAAATCAGGCAAAGGAGACAGTAAGGATCCAGATAGGTGGGGTGTGTATTCTGAAATACGGTGGTTGAAAGAGGCCCAACTGAGCAGACATTTGAACAAAGAGGAAAAGGAAGACATGGTGGGGATTTCTGGAGGAAGAGCAGTTCACACCAAGGGAACAACAAGTGCAAAGGCCCTGAGGTGCAGATGTGCCCCAGAGGGTGACAAACAGTAAGGAAGTCGGTGGGGATGGAGTGGCAGGAGTAAGGGGGATGGTGGGAAGATGAGGGCCAGACAGGTGGTGGGCCAAGATCCTGTAAGGCCGTGAAGTTTCCTTTAGGGATTTGCAAAGCCCTTTAGGTCCCCACCCCAGTACTCAGTCTTCCCTTCAGAAGGACCTTGGGACAGCTCAGAGCATGCACTCTCCCTGCAGCAGTGGATCCAGGGTCCTCTTCATTCCATTGGTCACAAGCCGCTGAAGCCAACTCTGGCAAAATGAAATAGACTGGAAATATGTGTGTTTCCAGAATCCCTGGATGCATGGAGAACTGGGAAATGAAACCAAGGCAGCTCTAGAATGCCAGAAAGGGGAAGTTTGGGGAGTATTCACCTGGCAAAGACAGTGTAATTATGATGCTACCATTCAGATGAAAGGAACTCCATCTGTTGAAGGTTCCTGTTTCAGGAAAGAAGCATTCAATTGGCCTGACTTGGGACACACACCAGCCTTTTGGCTAGGGGAGGGGAGTTTCAGTTACAATCCCACCTCCTCACTATCTCCAGTGAGGGTGTAGTGAGTTGCCCAGGAGACTGGAGAATAGGAAATTATTCCTTAGCATAAAAAGTCATATATTGAGGACCTCTGATGTATCCAGCACTGTACAGGCTTTGCTTCCATGATCTTACTGATCCCCTCCCCAGCCTAGCCCTCCAACCCTAGGATACTATATCATAGATAAAGAAAGCATCTGAGTTCTGTACCAAAGAAATTCTGAGTACAGAGCCAAAGCTATTCATCCAATGGTTCTCCTCCTTGACTGTACCCTTAAATTAACAGGAGTACTTTTAAAAGGTAGGGTGCCTAAGCCTCATTCTAGGGAACTAATTTTTAAAATCCTTGCTTTTCGTTTCTCTGCCAAGCACCAAGCCTGGGAAATTGATCTGTGCTGGTCTTTCACTGAAAACCTGGAGCTTTTCCTCCAAGATAAAGGACTCAATAGCACAGGAAGATGGGGCTGGCTGAAACCAGGGATTGCCCGACTTCTTAATCTGGAGCCCGGCACCCCCTGCTGCAGTTGGAACACTCACCACTAGGGGCACCATCACCTAAGAACTGTGTAGGAAGAGTTGGGACTCTCCATGGGGCCAGAGCCGGGAAATTTCCTCAGGTCCCAGAGGCTTTTTTCCAAAGTCTGAAAATCCCTATCAGCTGACCCATGCTACCCAGGCTACACCTCATACTTTGCCGCTGACCGATGGTGCTGCTGCTGGTAAGAAAAGCCTCTTCCTCCTGCGGTGTTCTTTTAGCGCCCTCTACTGAGGAAGCTCAGCATGGAGATCGGCATAAATAAATAACTTTTTTTTTTTTTTTTTTTTTTAACAGTAGGAAAGGATCTCTGGCAGGCGGGATTTACCCAGGAACTTCCCCTTGGGGACACAGGTAGACAGCATGAGGCTACTGGACACCCTGAGGAAGGCAAAAGCGTCGGAGATTGGGCAAGTGGTTGTGTCTGTTCATTCGGTCTGATCTTGTCCGCGGCTGTGGCTGGGGCAACAGTGGGACTGCAGGCTGGAAAGGCCTTGCCTGTGAGCTGTCTGGGTTTCTTTTGGACTTGGCACTCGGGTGAACTGCCTTGGGAGAACTTGGGCAGGAGTGTGGGGGTTTTTGAGTGTTGCCTGGGGCCCCAGACTAGGCCACTGAGCCAGAAAGAGCTGCCAGTATTTGGTGGTGGGCTGTGTGGAGCCATTGTGGGAGAACTGCCCTGGCAAGCTCCACCCTCAG
>CAUYRH010031126.1:0-13315 GCA_963574655.1 Perodicticus potto
TTTTTGAAAAAATAAACAAAATAGATAAACCTTTGGCCAGACTAATCAGAAATAGAAAAGTAAAATCTCTGGTCACCTCAATCAGAAATGATAAAGGAGAAATTACAACGGATGCCACAGAGATACAAGAGATCACCTCTGAATTCTACCAGAAACTCTATGCCCAGAAATTTGACAATGTGAAGGAAATGGATCAATATTTGGAATCACACCCTCTCCCTAGACTTAGCCAGGAGGAAATAGAGCTCCTGAACAGACCAATTTCAAGCACTGAGATTACAGAAACAATCAAAAATCTTCCAACCAAAAAAAGCCCTGTTCCGGATGGCTTCACACCAGAATTCTATCAAACCTTCAAGGAAGAGCTTATTCCCATACTTCAGAAATCATTCCAAAAAATTGAGGAGGAAGGAATCTTCCCCAACACATTCTACGAAGCGAACATCACCCTGATACCAAAACCAGGAAAAGACCCAACTAAAAAGGAGAATTTCTGACCAATTTCACTCATGAATATAGATGCAAAAATTCTCAACAAAATCCTACTAGAAGAAAGTGTGGGGAACACTCTTGAAAACATCGGCCTGGGTGAATACTTCATGAGGAGGACCCCCAAAGCAATGGTAGCAGTATCAAAAATACACTACTGGGATCTGATGAAGCTAAAAAGCTTCTGTACCGCCAAGAACACAGTAAGAATTGCTAGCAGACAGCCCTCAGAATGGGAAAAAATATTTGCAAGTTATACTGCTGTCCCGCTTTTGGATGGACATCTGGAAACTCACTGCAACGTCAAGTGTAGCCTGAGGTGATGCTGCTGCATAAATGTGAATCGCTGCTTCCTATCTTCTTATCTCATCTCAGAAGTGATGCTAGCCCACTGAACTTAGACATTTACTTCGATCTGATCTAGGACAATGTATCTAGTTGTTATCTATATATTGACCACGAAGAATTCTGCCTTTTCCTGTTTTCTTCTCCAGGATGTGGGGAAGTGGGGAAAGGAAGGGCACGTGGAAACTCTAAGGAGAAATCTTTGTTTGATTTATCTGATCACTTTATTTAGAGCAGCGGTTCTCAACCTGCTGGGGGTCGAACGACCCTTTCACAGGGGTCACCTAAATACAGCCTGCATATCAGATATTTACATTACGATTCATAACAATAGCAAAATTACAGTTATGAAGTAGCAACAAAAAATAATTTTATGGTTAGGGGTCACCACAACATGAGGAACTGTTTTAAAGGATCTCGGTATTAGGAAGGTTGAGAACCACTGATTTAGAGGAAAGGGCTACAACAGTGACAATTGCTGCTATTTACCAAAAACCCGGCATGTCTACAATTCCCCATTCATTACCTGTAGTCCTTAGAATCACCTCATATCTTCCCCCATTTAATAAGAAAGACAGAGACAGGCTCAGCGCCTGTGGCTCAATGGGCTAAGGCGCCAGCCACGTACACCTGAGTTGGCGGGTTCAAATCCAGCCCGGGCCCGCCAAACAACAATGACGGCTGCAACCAAAAAATGGCCGGGCGTTGTGGCGGGCGCCTTTAGTCCCAACTTGGGAGGCGGAGGCGGGAGACTCGCTTGAGCCCAGGAATTGGAGGTTGTGTGATCTGTGATGCCACAGCACTCTACCCAGGGTGACAGCTTGAGGTTCTGTCTCAGAAAAAAAAGAAAGACGGAGGCAAATGCCTGCAGCTGCCCAGTACTATTTTTGTCCAACAGCCAAGTCTTTTCACTACACATGAAGCCTCTGTATCTACAGGTCAAAATAATTCTGGGAAGCACCTGTAATCAATGGCCATCTGGTACCACAGTTTTATGGCACAAGATGCTATGGACACATAGATTTAAAAAGAGCAGGAAAGCATCTTATTAAGTGTCTTTCTGGTTCTTAAAAGTCTTGCTGATCACCTGCAAAACAGAGTCATAAATGGTTTTTCAAAGTTGCAGCAAAACCCTTGGAAACCATCTAAGCCAATGTATTCATTTTGCCACAGAGACATCACGGGCCCAGAGAGGTAACATGATGTGTCCAAAGTGACAATAAGCAAATGACAAAGCCAGGCCAGGACTTCTGCTCTGTTTGATCTCTCCATCCCGGGGCCTACCATTCTGCCAAGGGAGGGAATACACACAGGGAAGAGAACAGTCCGCATTTATAAACCAAAGAATAAACCAAAAAAATCACTGTGCAGCCCAACCTGGGCCCCCCATTTCCCCTGGAGTCAGCCCGCCATGCAGGGGCCCTGAGGTGGCTGGAACCCAAGTCACTGTCCACACTGCTGACCCAACCCTCTTAGGAGGCTAAGGAAGGTACAGAGTGGCAGCCACTGAACCCTCGCTCCCCTTCAGAGACGCTGAGATGTGGAGAGAATGGCAGGGCTGGGCTGACCTCAGAATCAGGAGTCCAGTGTGGGTACCAGAAGCTGACCCTGACTCAGCTAAAAAGGAAACGTGTGAGCACTGGTGCTTTTTAAATTCCATCTTCATTGATCACCCAATTTTTAAAATACTTGTGCCTTAAAAACATCCTTATTTGGGAAGTGGCGCAGCAGAGGGGAAAATGGAATCTGGAGCCATGCAGATGTGGGTTTGAACTTGATCTGCAAAAGAGTGGCTCATTTCATCTCTTTAACCCCCCCATCTCACCAACTATAAAATGATATAAACACTGAAGATACTGGAAATTATAATAAAAGATTAAAAAGTCATAGACCTTCTGTGTGCACGTGCTGCATGTGTATGTATGAGAGAAAGATGATTAACACACGGTGGAATCTATTATCTAATCTACATTTTTGCTTTATCCTTTTATTTACATACTATGGATACTATGTAATACAAATCTAGCTCATTCCCGCTACCTTAATGCCATTTCCAAAAAACACTTCATTAACGATAACCCAGGAGAAAGCAATAAAATCTCTTTAAACAAGCAATTATTTTTTTATCAACTTCCCCATAAAATGCTACTCACCGGATACAATCTATGATATTCAAGCCATTATTTGTGCAAAAAATTACTCCTTTCTCCTTAAGTTGCTGGGAAGGCTTCAGCATCCCTACTTTGACATTGAGGGGCAGCCTTCTCCAAATAGTATAAAAGAACAGTCGGCTGTCCAGGCCGCACTGAATAGACCCCAGGGAGAGCCCTTTAAAGCCATTATTTGGTGATCTTTTACAACCCAAAGAGGGTAACAAACCTCTTCAGTTTTACCTACCTTTTTTCTAACTTACATTCTATAGGTAAGCTCAGTGTTTTACCAATCATCCAGCAATTTTATTAAAATCTCAATGCATAATTAAACATTTCATCTTCCCATTTCCTGCAAAACTCAAATGTCACTTTGGAAAACCATCTCTCTCCTAGTGAAACGAGGCAGTTTTATAAAGAAATGCTTAACATTTCATTAAACTACAAGTCAAAATGGAAGTGGAGAAGGAAACTGATAGTCTGAAAAGGACCTAAGTAAGAAACGTCAGCTAGGCACCAGGAGCAGATCTCATCTGCAGTCTGGTTCAGCCTGAGGGGTCTTGGTGGGATAGCTAAAGAACTGATCGCTGAGTCCACAGCTGATGACAACAAGGAATTGTGGTCATCTGCTTAGGTGTGATATCTGGTGATTTTTTTTTCAAAGAAGTTCTTATCTTCTAGAAATAAATAATGTATTATTTATAGACAGGACCCAATATAGTCCAGGCTCTGCTTCAGGGGAATCAGGGTGCAAGTGGGGCTGGCTGACATCAGGGGGAAGATCTAGAGCCAGACTGGCCACAAGTCCACCATGGCTAAAGCTGAGCAATGGGTTCTGGAAGCTTTGATGCACTGTTCTCATCACTTTTGCAAGTTTTTTCAATTGTCCATTTAAAAATAAATGGCACCTGTGGTTCAGTGAGTAGGGCGCCGGCCCCATATACTGAGGGTGGCAGGTTTAAACCCAGCCCCAGCCAAACTGCAACAAAAAATAGCCGGGCGTTGTGGCGGGCGCCTGTGGTCCCAGCTACTCGGGAGGCTGAGGCAAGGAATCGCCTAAGCCCAGGAGTTGGAGGTTGCTGTGAGCTGTGGGACGCCACAGCACTCTACCGAAGGTGACAAAGTGAGACCCTATCTCTTAAAATAAATAAATAAATAAATGTTATCAGTGAATAACATGTCACAAACCCAAACCCAACTCACAAAAGCATCCTATGAATACCATTATCACATTAGAATGAAAACACACACAGAGAGAGTATTTACCTGGAAGACTGGCTTAAAAGTATTAATGTTCAAAAATCTTTCACAATTTGAAAAAACATATAAACCTTTTCATAAAATATAGTTTAAACACTGATGTTAACTTGAAGTTCAAAAGTCATCACTCACCTTCTTCAGAGCACAAGCCTTTATGACTTTGTCGTATCGTTCTCTTTCGTATTTCTTCCCAAATAAAATATTACTTCTCACCGTTCCTGAAAACACCCAGGGCTGCTGAGAAACGTAGGCAATTCTTCCACGCACGCTGACCAGCCCCTGACTCGGGGGCAGCTCCCCCAGCACGGCACTCAACAGGGACGACTGAAACAGATTGGACAAAGCAGGTGTATGCTGGGCACTCGGGACAGCAAAGGCTGCTGCAGTCCAGCTTTGCCCGGCCCTGGTTGGATAAACTCCATTCATCCCTTCATTTAAAATAAGACAAAGTACAGCACTGAAAGCTATAATAAAAAAAATGAAAATAACAAATAACACTACTGGCCTGTACGTGAACTAATGACTTAGAAGGTAACAAAATGCAGTGCAGCAATCTACTCTGTCTGAGTGAGTTTCCCCCACGTGAAATGGTTCCACGTGTAAGGAACAAAGAGTAATTAATAATGTTCATAGCAACAGAGCAGCCCAGCATGATAGTTTTCACTTAGCTGATATTGAATGTAGTCGTCCTAGCATCCAGGTTTCCTTTACTTGACAAAGTACTCGGTTCCAGGAAAGGTATGCATAAATCATACATTCTGTGCACTAGGAAAGACTTATATTTAAAGGACTCTGGGATCATGTTTCTGGAGAGCAAAATTCAACCATAAAGGGAATAATCACCCTATCGGTTATATATTACATATTGAGGTTTCTGTATCAGGTTGTTTAAGAAAGCATGAGACTAAGGGTGCCAGCACATTCTTCCGAAATCTTCTACCACAGACATACGTGATGCGCCCGTGTCTACCGTTACCAGCCTTACAACACTGAACTGAAATCAGGTTTGCAGATCTGTCTCACTCCCAGAAACTGGCAGCTTCTAGAAAGCAGTGGCATCTGGTCTTCCTTACATTTTTATCTTTTGCCCCTATACAGGGCCTGGCTACATATTTACTAAATGTGTGTTGCTGTGACTTGGAGAAGTATATGCAGAAATGGGCCTTCACAGGTTGCAAGAGTCCTGCAGCACCTCGGGCCTCTTCTGATGAAAGAAGTCCCCACGTTCTCAGCCACTCTATCCTGAACATCTCTCATATAAATAATTTCCTTCACCGAGAGGTACAACTTCCAGACAAGGAGTTCCCAACCGTGCAACCTTAAATACGAAGGGAAATACAATTTACACTGCAAGGATTTATTTGGCCAGGACACTGTCTTGCAAAACTAATGTTTCATGGGACACAGTGAGAAATGCCGTTCCAGGTTTGCCCAACTCAACACTGCGTTACAGAGCTCTAGGCTCAACCCCAAGAATTTAATGTGGGATTTGGAGCTGTAGCCAGCTGCCAAAAGGCATTACCATCACTTACCTTTCCTGCTCCCACAGGTCCAACCACTGCTAAAAATTCACCAGGTCGGACAGTAAAAGAAAGGCCTTGTAGGGTTGGGGTTTCTGCCTCCTACAAAATAAAGTTTATAAAAATGTACACATTTCAATAAAGCGACACAAATCACTTCATAATTGGAGGACTGTAACAGTCACTGACATATGAACATAACCCAAATCTTTCTCCTTTTCATCCTATCACGGTTCTTCGCAGGGTCTGAAGCAAGTTGGTAATTTTAGTATTTATGGAAGGCCCATTCCCTTTTCCCCAATTGCCACACGAACATAGCTATAACATCCATAGAATTTAGGTAATAAAAGAAACAAGACAACTTGCTTGAAATGGCAGCTTTTTGGTTCACATCAACTTACTAAAACAATACTGTTAACATATTAGTAATATTCATTTTGGTAAGTTTTCATTATAACCCAAGGGTTATAATGAAAACCAATCTCCACAAGGTGGCAGCATAAGTACATAGCATGCCCAGCCTTCAAACAATTTTGAAACCAACAATTTCCAATTTCTCTTGACAAAGAATAAATACCAGTAATGCTCAGCAAGGAAAAAGGCATGTCACTCTTGGCAAATGAACTACAAATGATGGTCAATTCTGTAAGTGTGGCTCTAGTTAAGCATGAAAATAGGGAATAAAGAAATCAAGTGTAAAGTCATGGGTCAAAATCTCAGCATCACACCTGCAGCATACAGACCCCTGGGTGAACAAGGACAACACAGCACTTCTCCTATGAACACCATAGGTGTACACACTGCACCATCTAACCTACCACAAGGACACAGGGAAGATAAGTCCTCATTACACACGTACTATCAGAAATCACATTCCTGAGCCATAGATATAAACTCTCAGATAAACAGACTTAACAGCATATAGATGCGTTTGAATATATTAAATGTCAAGAAAACACTCAATAACTGCTGATGTTAAAAGTATGTTGTTTATACCAAGGATGGTGGGTTCAAACCCATCCCCGGCTGAACTGCAACAACAAAAAAAAATAGCGGGGCGTTGTGCCGGGCGCCTGTGGTCCCAGCTACTCGGAAGGCTGAGGCAAGAGAATCACCTAAGCCCAGGAGTTGGAGGTTGCTGTGAGCTGTGTGACGCCACGGCACTCTACCAAGGGTGACAAAGTGAGACTCTGTCTCTATAAAAAAAAAAAAGTATGTTGTTTAATAGTTCCATTTATTCTTTTAGAGATCAACCAAATCCACTTCTTCTTCAAAGAACTTCCAGGTATTAGAAAATCAATTGAGAAGATTAAAGTGCATTGTGGGGAGAGGGGAGAATTTAGCAAAGCATGGTAAACAAAAATGAGGTTTCCTCTTCCCATTCGGTGACAATCAGTACTTTGGATTAACTATTCCTTTTTATTTTTTTGAGATAGACTCTCACTCCGTCACCCTGGGTAGAGTGCCAGGGCATTAGCCTAGCTCACAGCAACTTCAAACTCTTGGGCTCAGGAGATCCTCCTGCCTCAGGTCCCCAAGTAGCTGGGACTATAGATGCCTGCCACAACACACAGCTAGTTTCTCTATTTTTAGTAGAGATAGGGTCTCACTCTTGCTCAGGGTGGTCTCGAACTCCTGAGCTCAAGCAATCTACCCATCTCGGCCTCTCAGAGTGCTAAGATTACTGATGTGAGCCATCCCACGCAGCCTGAATTAAGTATCTTGGTATATAAATAAGGAGAAGGAGGGCTTTCAAGTTCACAAAATAAAACCTCAGCACTGATCATCACCTAAAAGAACTTTTGTCCCAACAAAGATATCAACGCTATCAGACAAAAGTTGATAATAACTATTGAAAATGAACAGACCTGCTCTTTGAGGATTAATTCTTTCCTCTCATAGTTTGGATCTATGAGGCTTGACCATGCATTCCTAATGGCAGAGGATCTAGCAAATTTATTTGAGTCCCAAACCCATTTCTAAAGGACATTCTTTAGGGGCTATTGGGTCTTCACAACATGCTTCAGGAAATGCTCTTCAACAGCACTGAAAATGATCAAGAGTAAATCAAAGGCAATACAGCCTCCTGAATTCTAGAAAAGGACTCTGAATCTGGAGTCCCTCAAGGGCAGAACACCCATGGGAGGAGGAAGCAAGGATGAAGCCAACCCACAGACAATCTAAGGGACAAAAGCTAACCCAGGCCACAAGCAGGTAGACCTTCAACTTTCTGGACACGCACTCAGAAACCTCTCTCCACATCTGGAGTGGGCATAAACGATTACTAATATGCCCAAAAGACACAGAGGAAGGAAAAAAGGTCTACATTACCTGTAAAATGAAAAATCTCTCTGGAAATTAAGTGGATGGTCACATGCAAAAACTATCACAATTATTTTTATAAATGGTCACATATCAAAGTGTGTTTATATAAACTGACACCTTATAAATGCGTCCCATTATAAAGTGATCACAGACCAATCATAATTACTTTCAATCGCAAGTAAACTGGCCCCAAACTTTACAGGAATTTTTTCTTTTTTTTTTTTTTTTGAGACAGAGCCTCAAGCTGTCACCCTGGGTAGAGTGCCATGGCATCACAGCTCACAGCAACCTCCAATTCCTGGGCTCAAGCAAGTCTCTTGCCTCTGCCTCCCAAGTAGCTGGGACTACAGGTGCCTGTCACAACGCCCTGCCATTTTTTGGTTGCAGCTGTCCTTGTTTGGCGGGCCAGGGCTGGATTCGAACCCGCCAGCTCAGGTGTACGTGGCTGGCGCCTTAGCCCGTTGAGTCACAGGCGCCAAGCCTCTTTTTCTTTCTTTTTTTTTTGAGATACCAGTCACACTGTCACCCTATGTAGAGTGCCTTGGCATCATCACACATCACAGCTCACAACAACCTCAAACTCCTGAGCTCAAATGATCCTCTTGCCTCAGCCTCCTGGGTAGTTGGGGCTATAGGCACCTGCCACAACATCCAGCTGATTTTTCTATTTTTAGCCACTCTTGCTCAGGCTGGTCTTGAACTCCTGAGCTCAAGGGATCCACCTGCCTCAGTCTCCTAGAGTGCTTAGATTACAAGTGTGAGCCATTGAACCCCACCAAAAGCTGGGTTTTAATAGTTGAGAAACATTTTTTTAAGTTTCTCTATTCCTGCCTACTTGCTGAACAACTATTTCTAATACTAATACTTTACTCAGTTGTGACTGCAAGTAAGTGAGCCTCCTACAAAAGCCAGCTGGCAGTCACAGCCTTCAGTTTCTGGTGGGGACCTTCCTGCTACACCAGGTGGCTACAGACCCAGCACTGCTCTACTGTAACCAGAAGGGGGCAGCACTTGAACTCTGGGAGGTTCAGCCCCCTCCATCCTGGTCATCCAGGCTATTCCAACACTGAACCACCCATCGCTGAGCCCCAACTCTGTGATAAGACTCAGAGATACAGCAATAAACAAAGCAGACCAATATCCCTGCCCCCATGGAGATATAGGGTTCCCACAAGGCCACAAATTTTACAGCTAGAGACTGAACCCTAGTTCATTTTATAAATGAGACCCAGCTTGGTGAGAAGACCTTCCTTTAAATACCTGCCTAACTGTCCCATAGGGCTACTACTGGGGTCACTATCTTTCTCCTAGCTCCTGGCCCAGCATGCTCTGTATTCTACCTTAGTTTATGTTCCCAACCCCCAAGGTCTGAGCCCCTCCCCCTACCATGCCTCACCAGATATGACGTCATGATCCCCGGGCATGGGGCATAATCACCCCTCTGACCAGGCCAGGGGCTATGTTACAATGCAAACTATAAAAGAAGTCTAACATGCTAAATTCTTAGAACAACAACAATACAGCCCATTTTACAATGTTGCAGAGTTTGCTACCAAAGAAATCTGGCAATGAGTCCTACAAAGTGTGAATTAGCTAACCCAGTGCTCACCGCAGCGTTCACCACATTCCGCGGTGTTCACCTGAGTGAATGCTTTCAGGGAACGCTAATGCTGTTTTCTAGCAACACGTAAAAGTGTACTGGGAGCCGGGCGTGGTGGCTCACACCTGTAATCCTAGCACTCTGGGAGGCCGGGGTGGGTGGATTGCCTGAGCCAAAGCAAGTCCTTGTCTCTAAATAGCTGGCATTGTGGTGGGTGCTGCAGTGTCAGCTACTTTGGAGGCTAAGGCAGGAGAATTGCTTAAGCCTAAAGAGTCTGAGGTTGCCGTGACCTGTGACGCCATGGGACTCTACCCAGAGTGACAAAGTGAGACTGTCTTAAAAAAACAAGTGTACTGAGGTGGGATGTGGCCAGCTGGGAGGGGGGACGGCTAGGGCAGGCAATACACTAGGGCACAGGTGCAATGACGGGGTTTTATATACACGAGAACGAACACATTATTGTTTGGCTGGCAGAGACACGGAGCACGACTTCAGAACTGGACGAGCATGATACAGGGACTCAGCACTTAGGGCAACAGGCCTGGAAGGAGAGGAAGAGTCAGTTCTCTGAGCGCCGAGTGTCCTGTTTTCCAGACAAACCCAGACAGAGAAGGTGATCGACAGAGCACACTGGATGCAGGGAAGGATGGCTCTGGAGGTGTGTGGATAAGCCGGGACTCTGAGGCCCCTGCTGCTTGTCCCGTCTGCCTGAATGTCAGAAGTACAGTAAGTGCTGGAAATTCTGGTGGCCTTGCTAGTTCTCCCTGTCTGCTTCGCAACCCGGTGGAAACCCTGCGGTCAGGAACCCCCAGGCTGACGATGCTGGCTGCTGCCAAAACAGCTGGCACCACCCAGACACTTCTCATAGTGAGCCCCCACCCCAACCCCACAGCAAAAATCCCAATCATGGGTTTTTCTCATTATGTAGTAGTAAGAAAATCTAAAAGCATTAAGGTAAAAATACACTGACACCCCAAAGTCTCTGTACATTTTATAACGTGCCTGGTAGCTAGCCCACCCACACTGCACCCCGACCCTGCCCTGTCTCATCCAAATGTTACCAGTAACCTCCAAGGAGCTGAAAAGGAGGTGACGCTTTGAAAATCTTTTTGGAAATGACATAAAGCACGACTTGTCAAACACCACAGTTTAATTTCATACCTGTTTTCTGTTCATTGTGAACCTTATTCCTAAATTTCAGAATTTTTATAACACAACTTTCAGTAAACAAGCAAGTCACATTTCACATCATGAATACAATCTAAAAAAATCTCTATTAAATCGATGTCAACCCATTTTATTTCAGCAGTAATAATCTTATAATGGTGGATATGTTACCTTATCCCAAAAAGCAGTAAAATCTTGCAAGTGGACTATCCTTTTATCGTCTGATAGAGGGTGAGGCTTACGTTTTGATATTTCATCAAGTAATAGAAAGTCCTAAAAAAAAAAAAAAGAAAGACACAGATTGTTTAAATTGTAGAAACAACAACAGTATAAACAAAAATCATTATTTCCATGAAATTTGCTATATAAGCCTACAGATCATTTTAACAACTGATCACTGTAATTTTTTTTTTTCCCTGAGAAGGGTCTCACTCTATTATCCAAGCTAGAATACAGGGGCACAGTCATTGCTCACTACAGCCTTGAACTCCTGGATCTCAAGCAACCCCCTTCCCCTGCACCCCACCTCAGCCTCCTAAGTAGCTGGGACTACAGGTATGTGCCACCATGCCCAGCTAACTTATAATTTTTTTTTTTTGAGACAGAGCCTCAAGCTGTCACCCTGGATAGAGTGCTGTGGCATCGCAGCTCACAGCAACCTCCAATTCCTGGGCTCAAGTGAGTCTCCTGCCTCGGCCTCCCAAGTAGCTGGGACTACAGGTGTCCGCCACAACGCCTGGCCATTTTTGGGTTGCAGCCATCATTGTTGTTTGGTGGGCCCGGGCTGGATTCGAACCCAGCTCAGGTGTGCATGGCTGGCACCTTAGCTGGCTGAGCCACAGGCACCAAGCCAACTTTTTTTTTTTTTTAATAAAAACAAGGTCTCACTATGTTGCCAAGGCTTATCTCAAATTCCTCACCTCAAGTGATCCTCCTGCCTCAGCTTCCCAAAATGCTGGGATTAGAGGTGTGAGCCATGCTCATAGCCACGAGGCAACCATCTTTACCATTTTTTTTGACAAGTATTCTGCTTTTTTTCTAAAGTGAAAATTTTGCTCCAAAGCTGAACACATTTAGAACCTGGACAACTGTATCGGTTTGTATTAGTGTTACTAACAGTAAGCTTGACAGTTGGTAGGAAATGACCCATGAACACTGACTGAATCCTGGTCGTGTGCCAAGCACCACGCTCAATGTGAGGAACATGAAGAGGAGAATCATTCCCAGGCCTTCTGGAATCGAGCTGGTGCAGAAACACAGGCAGGCGGGGAACACAAGGCCAATGGCAGGGACCCCCGTCGGGAAGCCCTAGCTCAGCCTGTGTCCTGTGTCCTCGGGCTGTTCTTTTGCCAAGTGCAGGTCAAATCAACATATCAAAATTATTAACTATCACTTAATTACAGTTCTAAAAAAGCAATGCTTTTATTATATTAAGTTTCTATCTCTTAAAAGCATCTTTTCACACTCACATATCTTTTTCCATAGGGAATGCCCTGGGCTTAACAGCAGGAGCGGCCACATTGCCCTCTCCTTGCTATTTTCCACCTAGACAGAAGCTATCCCAGGAAATTTACCTGGGTAAGACCAAGTCCTGCTCACCATTACAAAGCTGAGCTAATATTCTAAGGGAAAACTCCCTATTCCTCCTCAACCGTTAGATATAATTCAGTAAGAATAGTTGCAGGGGTTCAGAAATTGAATAATCAACCCTGCTAACCCTTCCTGCCCTGAAATTTTGATCATATGGAAGACACAACATTGGCTATCCTCAAATTTGCCCTCAGGCTTCTGTGGTTAACAAACACATTTAACCTCCCCCATTAACACATGATTAACACATTATCCTCCCCCATTTCTAGCTGATTGGTGGCAACGGTATGACAAAGACCACACTTCCCAGCCTTCCATGCAGCTGGGTGCAGCCATGTGACTCAAGTTCCAGGCAATGGAAAGTGATCACATGGCTCAGGCCTTAGAAGCTGCCATTCAGGGAAAAAAGGGAAAGGAGTCTGGGTCTCTAATGCTAAGGAGCATCACACAAGCCATGGTGGGACTGACCTGTGTCCCTCCAATGCTATGTTTTCAACCTGTCTCCTCAAAATCGAGGTGCAGAAACTAACTTAATGGCCAATGTGATGGGGTCTTTCAGCAGTGATTAGGTCATGAGGGCTCCTCCCTTATGAATGGACTGAAGGAGCTTATAAAACAGGCTTCATGGCTCGGCGCCTGTGGCTCAACGGGCTAAGGTGCCAGCCACGTACACCTGAGCTGGCGGTTCGAATCCAGCCCGGGACTGCCAAACAACGACGGCTGCAATCAAAAAATGGCCGGGTGTAGTGGTGGGCACCTGTAGTCCCAGCTACTTGGGAGGCCAAGGCAAGAGACTCGCTTGAGCCCAGGAGTTGGAGGTTGCTATGAGCTGTGATGCCACAGCACTCTATCCAGGGTGACAGCTTGAG
>CAUYRH010031127.1:0-10217 GCA_963574655.1 Perodicticus potto
CAACAACCATTTAATTATCTCATAGTTCCTGTGGATCAGAAATCTTGGTACAATTTAGCTTGGTGTCTACGGGTTAATGTGTATCATCAGTTTGTAGTCAAGTTGTTGGCTGCAACTATAGTCTCATCTGAAGGCTTGCCTGGAGCTACTTCTTCTTTTTTTTTTTTTTTTTGAGACAGGCCTCAAGCTGTCACCCTGGATAGAGTGCCATGGCATCACAGCTCACAGCAACCTCCAATGCCTGGGCTCAAGCGAGTCTCTTGTCTCCGCCTCCCAAGTAGCTGGGACTACAGGCACCCACCACAACACCCGGCCATTTTTTGGTTGCAGTCATCATTGTTGTTTGGCGGGCCGGGCTGGATTCGAACCTGCCAGCTTAGGTGTACGTGGCTGGCGCCTTAGCCCGCTGAGCCACAGGCGCCGAGCCGGAGCTACTTCTTATTCAAGCCTACTCGTGGTTATTGGTGGTCCTTGGTCCCTTATCACACGCTGTGGCATCTGGCCTCCCCCAGAGGGAGCAATTCAAGGCAGCCAAGAGAGAGTGACCAAGAGTGGAAGGCACAGTCTTTTTTTTTTTGAGACAGAGTCTCACTATGTCGCCCGTTGTAGAGTGCGGTGACATCACAGCTCACAGCAACTTCAGACTCTTGGCCTTAAATGATTCTCTTGCCTCCCCTTCCAAGTAGCTGAGACCATGGGTGCCTGCCACAACACCCAGCTATTTTTTTGTTGCAGTTGTCATTGTTGTTTAGCTGTCCTGGGCTGGATTCGAACCTGCCACCCTTGGTGCATGTGGCTGGTGCCATAAGCACTATGCTACAGGCAGTGATCCCTTTTTTAAATTTTTTTGAGACAGTCTCACTGTGTTGCCCAGGCTGGATTGCTGTGGCATCAGCCTAACTCATAGCAACCTCAAACTCTTGGGTTCAAGTGGTCCTCCTGCCTCAGCCTCCTGAGTAGCTCGGATCACAGGCACCTGACACAACAGCTAGCTATTTTTTCTATTTTTAGTAGAGCTGGGGTCTGGCTCTTGCTCAGGTTGGTTTTGAACTCCTGAGCTCAAGTGATCCTCCTTCCTCGGCTACCCAGAGTGCCAGGATTGTAGGCTTGAGCCACTGTGCCTGGCTGGAAGCCACAGTCTCTTTATAACTCAATCTTGGGTGTGACATCCCACTACTTCTGCTGTATTCTATTCTTTAGAACTAATTGGTAGGGCCAACCTATACTTAGGGGAAGGGCTGATATGAGGGCATGGATGCCAGAAGGTGGATGTGGGGATCATTGAGGCATCATAGAGTTTGCATCTCCCAGAAACCTGCCTTCAGGGGTTGGGAGGGTGAGACCAACCTGTGTATGAAGGGCAGCTGGTGCAGCATCTGGTATGTAAGAAGGAATCAGCCCTTGTCTCCTTCCTTGTCTGCTGCTTTTCTCCTGCTGTCATGTGGGATCTTGGTGCAGGGATGGGAAGAAATTTGCTTGCTTTATTCCCTGCTTTTTCTCATTTCTCCACTGGACACCTGCCAGTGCTCCCTGAACACTTTCCAATTCATCAGTAGATGGGAGAATCAAACACTGGCAATGTTTGATTCAACAACTATTATCGAGCACCTGCTGTGTGCCCTCAGCTAGACCCTAGGGAAACAGTATAAAAAAGGGCTCACAGTCCCTTAGGGGGACAGACAGACACAAATAACAGTGAAGCCTCTCCCAGCCTGGCACTGGTCTGCCTGACACAGGAACTGATCTGAGTGACTCTTTTCTCACCTCTGCCAAGGATGCGCATAGCCAGACCATTCTGGATGCAGAAAAGGCAGTGCATGGCATATAGTAAGTGTCTTGGGGCATCTAGGCTTAGTTCTGCAGAGGAACCAGGGCTGGGAAAGGCTACTTGGTGAGGGGTGCTCTGTTAGGGGGTGTAGAGGTCCCTAGAGGTCCTAATCTGGGGGTCAGAGAAACTTCTGGGAGAAATCCAGGTCTGAAGGATGAGTGAGAGAAAGGCAGGAAGGTGGGAAGAAGGAAGGAAAGGTTCTGGGTGCAAAAGGGGTCTTGGCCAAGTTTGGAGGCCATGAGGCAGGCATGGGAGGTGGGGGAAGCCTTCAAGGAGCCCAGAGAAGTTTACTTCTGCCCAGTCTTACAATCAATCCTCTCTGTCCCCCAACCCCTGCCACACCTATCATCCCAGGAAAGGTGGGAGTCAGGAGTCCAGAGACTCCATGTATCCTACTGGTCTCTCAAATTCTTTACCCCAGAGGGAGCCTTGTTCAATTAATGCATATAAGTGAGTTCAAATCAGGACTACCTGGGCAATCTGAGGTTAGGGCAGCTGGGTAAAATAAGACTGAGGTGCCCAGTTTCCCACTGGGCTGAAGCGAGCTATACATTTTCTGTGGTCATGCTTGACTGCAGCCCTTCCTATGGTGATAGTTGGTTTTATTTGAAAAGAACAACAACAACAAAAAAGACCTTATGTTGGGATCAGTTGTTAAAGTTTGCAAAATTCTTTCACATTATGAACTTACTGGGGCCTCAAAACAGCCTGGAGAGGTGGGCAGGGCAGCTGTGATGAGGCTCATTTTATAGGAAAAGAAACCAAGATCCAGGCAGGTGAAGCAGCTTGCCCAGAGTCACACGGCAAGTCTGTGACCTGTCTGGGGTTTGAGCCCAGGACCTCCTGCTTCCAGAGCTCATGCTCCATGCCCCATCCCACTGCCCAGGATGTGAGGCAAGCCTCCCTTATAGGAGATGAAAACAACGATATCAGCACTGGTATTCAGGGCCATGGCTCCAGAATAAGGTGATCTCAGAAGTAATGGGATTTATCTGGGTCTTGAGAGTGGTGCAGTGATGTGTAGGGTTTGGACTGGCGCAGGGGCCAAGGCTTGGGCGAAGGTGTAGAGGTAGGAAAGCAGAGAGTGGTGTGAGCAGTAACAGTAGCAACCACTTACTAAGTTTCCATACACCATATCGTTGCAAGAATCCCATGAAGAAGGTCTAGCCATGACCCCATTTTACAGACAGAGCTGCTGGGCTTAGAGGCAGCCAGGTCTAGGTTTAGGGCTGAACTTCCCTCTGTTTGGCTGATCTCAGTGTGTAACTTAACTTCTGAAACTCTGTGTCAGAGTGGCATTGGGAAAGTAAATCAAAACACTGCCTGTTGAGCTGTGCAGAGCTAGGGCATGGTCATCGGTTTTAGGGTTGCTGCTCTCATCTGGGGTGGTCAGCGCCCTCCCTGTTTCCTTGGCTGGACATCTGGGGCTCTGCCAGTGGTTCTGGGTGGAGCCTTGCAGGAGCAGTAGGGAGATCAGTCTGGAGGCTTTGTGTGTCCAGGCGTCTGCCCTGGGACCCCACTGAGAGGGAATAATATGATCCAGAGCTGGCTGAGGGTCACCCTGAGGGCTGGCCAGGCTTGTGTCTGGCAGCTCATAAATGCCAGGAGGAATGGGGCCTTGGGGGGAGTTTACACTGTGTCAGCAACAGCCTCGCCTGAGGAGAGCACCTCCCTTGTGGCTTCCAGTGTGGTAAATCTGTCACTACAGGGGGCTCTTCTCTGGGACCTCTGCTAGGAGCCAGGTGGTACAAATGGGGCTCCACCCAGGGCCATTTGCCACTGGTGGAGCAGTTGTGCAGCCCACTGGCCCACCAGTTTGAGGCCCTTCTCTGCGGCCGCCCCTCCACACAGCCTTCCTTGCTCTGCCTGCTGTCTGGGACTCTAATATTAGCTGCTGAATAGGGTAAAGTACCCTGGGCATGACAATGGGAGACCAAAGTTCAAGTTTCAGTTCTGCCACATAGTTGCGGTATGCCCTTAAGCAACTTGCTTAATCAGTCTGAATCACAACTCAGCCACAGAATAGGGACCTTAAGGGTCATGGTGTATGTTTAAGTGATAGGAAGGAGCCCTGCTGGATAGTGGAGGGAAGAAACTGCACCCTCAGCTGCCCGCTCTGGATCTCTGGCATCAGAGTTGTACTCCCGGTTGATTCTCATTTTGCTTTCTGCTCCCTCTATCCCCGTGGATGTTAATGCCAGCTGAGATGGAGGAAGGAGTCTGAGGGCACCATTTGCATTGTAGTCTATGACAGGAGTCCTCAAACTACGGCCGCAGGCCACATGCGTTGGTGTGAATTGTATTTGTTCCCGTTTTGTTTTTTACTTCAAAATAAGATATGTGCAGTGCATAGGAATTTTTTTATAGTTTTTTTTTTAACTATAGTCTGGCCCTCCAATGGTCTGAGGGACAGTGAATTGGCCCCCTGTTTAGAAAGTTTGAGGACGCCTGGTCTATGAGAATAGCACTTCCTGAAGGGGTGAGGGCACAGCCTACCTAGTTGTATGTGGTGCCCTGGCCCTGGTTCAAAAGAGAAGTGATGAGGTCTGAGTAAGGACCGTGGCAGGAGGGTGGAAGGAAAGACAGAACCCAGGGTGTTTAGTCCTGAGGCTGGATTGGCAGATTTGGTGTGGGGCACCCAGGGACTCCACCGGAGGCTGGGAGTATGGGTAGGGGTGAGTCAGGAGTCTAGTTGGGGTCTGTCAAGAGACAGCAGCCCACAGACCAAGGGCAGATATTCAGCAGAGTAGAACAGGTTTTCAAGTAGTCTCCCCAGAGGTGGCTTGATGGTCATTGATCACACACTGAGCTGAGTACAGAGAGAAGGGGTTGTCCCCATGGTCTCAGAACTCACACCAGGCATAAGACTTGGCAGGCCCTGGTAGTCAGTGAACGATGCTTGGCAGCTGCAATGGTGGTCTCTCTCCATACCCACAGGGCAGGGAAAAGTACCCCTATTTCATTTCACAGATGGGGAAGGAACTTAAGGGTTAGAATGACAGGCACAGCCAGGCTTTGGGGGTCTCCTGGTAGATGGGCCAAATCCTAGCACTGGCCCGAGTGGGGCGAGGAGAGTGCTGGGTGCTCAGAAATTGCAGCCTCTCTTCTCTCCATCTGAGTGAAAATCTGGCTCCTGGATTTTAAATTGAGGTATAATGTGTGTGCAATAAAATCCATCCATTTAAAGTGTATAGTCTGGTGAGTTTTGACAAATGTATAAGCAGCACCACCACCACAGTGAAGGTATGAGCATTTCCATCACTGCGAGCACGTCCTTCTGGCCCCTCTGTAGACATGTCTCTTTCTGTGACACTCTCTGATCTCTGTCTCTCTAGTTTTGCCTTTTCCAGAATGTCCTATAGAAAGACTCATATAGCATGTAGCCTATCACGTCTGGCTTTTACGTAGCGTGCTGATGAGGTTCGTCCTCTGTGTGCGTGTGTGTCCGTGGTTATGTTCCTTTCTACCCTGGAGTAGCTGTCACCGTGTGGAGGTTCCATATTTTATTCTCTTCTTTTTTTTTTTTTTTCTCACCCGAGTCAAGCGGAAACCATGTTTTGTTTATCCATTCACCAGTTGAAAGACTTTTGAGTCATTTTCAGTTTGGGGGTACTGTGGGCAAAGCCGCTCTACAATCATGAGCAGGTTGTTGTGTGAACATGTCCTCATGGGTAGATGCGTAGAAGTGTGAGTGCTAGGTCACGGGGAAGGCATTTAACTTTGTCAGAAGCTGCCGAGCCATTTTCCACGTTGGCTGCCCCAGGTTGCATCCCACAAGCAATGTGTGAGGCCTAGAACACATTTTGCATTTCTGTGTTTCGGTGGCAACAGACTAGAATGCCTCATATCTCCCAGTGTATGTTACATGATATGATTTTAGGTAGTACGTGGATGAAATATTTTTTCATATTTTATACGTTACCGCTGTATTTTAGTGTTCATTGAAAAAATGTACCCAGCAAATCAAACCCATGATTTCCTGGTTAGCGTTTAATGGCTAATGACACAGTCCCTGGAGTAGGATTGCTGGGATTATCTCCTAGATACTTTTCCTACTGGTTGTGTAACCCTGGGAAAGCCACTTAGTCTTTCTGAGGTTCACATTTGTCGTCCATAAAATGGTTACTAATTATCTCTTCCACACAGGCATGGTGGCTTATGCCAGTAATCCTAGCTCTGGAGGAGGCCGAGATGGGAGGATCATTTGAGGTCAGGAGTTTTAGACCAACCTGAGCAACAGTGAGACCCCATCTCTACTGAAAATAGAAAAAATTGGGCGGTGCCTGTGGCTCAGTGGGTAGGGCACCGGCCCCATATACCGAGGGTGGCAGGTTCGAACAGGACCCTGGCCAAACTGTAACAAAAAAATAGTCAGGCATTATGTCAGGCTCCACAATTATTCGGGTAGTCCCAGCTACTGGGACTGAGGCAAGAGAATCGGCTAAGCCCAAGAGCTAGAGATTGCTGTGAGCTGTGACCCCATATCACTCTACTGAAGGCAGCAAAGTGAGACTCTGTCTCTAAAAAATAAATAAATAAATAAATAAATAAATATAGAAAAAATTAGCCAGGCACGTTGTTGGACACCTGTAGTCCCAGCTACTAAGGAGGCTGAGGTAGGAGAATGGCTTGATGCCAGGAGTTGGTGGTTGTAGTGAGCTGTAATTACACCACTGCACCCTGGCCAGGGTGATACAGCAAGACTCTGTCTCAAAAAACAAAACTATCCCTTCCTACTTTATAAGTTTTCCTATAAAGGTAAAACTGCTTAAGTGTATGTAAAACTCCCAGTTCAGAGCTTGGCATGTAAGCTTGACAATTGGCTGCCATTATTAGATGAGTGTGGCCCATGGGTGACAGGTATGTGTTTAACGTGTATTGTTTTGTCCATTGATGCATGCACAGCATATGTGTATGTGTATAGGTTCCTGGTCTCAGGGATAAGGGAGAGGATGAGTCCTTTTCCTTCCGTCACCTAGGGTCAGGATTATCTTCATGCACTCATAGGCATACGTGTGCGCCCCTAAGTATATCTTTTGGTGTCTGCATGTCTATGTACACATTGTACCCCCAGGCTCTTGATGCCCCTCTTCCTACCTTCCCTATCTGTTCTGCTGTCAGCCCAGGTGCTGGCCCTGTGCTCTCCCTGTCCCACCCCTAGTCTGTACCCAACACCCCCAGCCTGTATCCCCAGGTCCTCCTTGTGAAAGGGAGGTCTTGGGGAATGTCCTTGAATGTCCTTCCAGGGCCTGTGTCTTTGGCCCCACATGTCTCCATCTTATTAGCCTAGAGCTAGTGTTTTCTGAACCTTTACCGGGGCCCAGACCCCCAACTGAGATGGGTGGGAAGAAGAGGAAGCGTCTCGAAGGGATTGTTGACCTGCAGTTGCTCCATGGATTCTGGGTGGAGGCTAGAGAGGGGGTAACCTCAAAGGAGAGGCTCTGATCAGCAGCTAGGCTCGGCAAGTTTTAAACAAATGCTTTATTGACGTATAATTGACATACAATAAATTGCACATGTTTAGATTGTCCAGTTTGATGAGTTTAACATCCGTACACTCCATAGAATCATTACTACAAGCTAGATAAGGAACACAGCTGTCACCCCCAGATGTGGCCTGTGCTGCTCAGTAATCCAGCCCACCACCACCCCAGGCCCCCGCCTATCTGGTTTGATCACTATAGTTTGTTTTGTACTTCTTGGAATTTGATAAAAATGAGACGGGGGTGGGGGGGGGGAAGGAGAGGAAGGGCTCTGAAGGGAACAGGGGCCCTGCTGTTGCTCTGTGGATTGTGTGCCCTTTTATAAAAACTTTTAAACTGGCTTATTTCACTCAGCAAAATGATTTTGCAATTCATTTATGTTGTTATCCCTGTCAGTAGCGCATTGCTTTTTACAGCAGAGTCATTTTCCATTGTGCAGAGTAGTAGTCCGCCATGTGGAGCATGGGGCAGTGGTTCCGCCGTGGGGGCAGTGGTTGTCTGTTGTGTGGGGCAGTGTTCAGCCATGTAGGGCAGTAGTCTGTTTTGTGGGCAGGAGTCCGTGTGTGGAGCAGTAGTCCGTCTGCCATGTGGGGCAGGAGTCCGCTGTAGGTGGGGCAGTATTCCACTGGGTAGAGTAGTATTCCTTTGTTATCTATTCACACAGGGGGCTTTTTCCCCTTATGCTTTCATTTCTGCATATGGGTATGTCCCTAAACAACGTGTAATGTCGCCTTTTACCAGCCAGTATTTTTCGAAACCAAGAGTCAAGCTGTGTCTGAAGCTGGCCTGGGTTTAGTGGGGATGTTTTCTAGGGAGGGCACCTGTAGCCAGTGCATTGCCACTGTCTGCCTTTCATCCCAACTGTCCTTGTCCCTGAAATGACCTCCCCTCCTCTGCACTAACCAGCAGCCACTCAGCTTCTTCCAGGTGGCCTTCTCAGACTGTCTGGGTCTCCTCTGAGCAATTGCAGCCCTCACAGCCCAGTGGCTTCCAAGTCCCTTGCATTGTTCAGCCGCTACTGCCTTGTCTTTTCGTGAGGGAAAGGGGAGCTCCTTCTCCAGAGGGGCCCCAGCCAGTGCACAGAGTGTCTGACTGGCCCTGGACCGTGGGGACCGATGTCTGGGACCCTCTGGGGAAGGAGGAGCAGAAATGCAAAGTGATGCAAAGGCATGAAAACCAAAGTAAACAGTCTGGACAGAAGGCTGGATCTTCCTGACTTCCAGGATTCCTCTCCACCACCCTCCCTGTCTCCCATCTCCTTCCTGGAATCCGTCCTCCCCCTGTAGGGAGTGGAAGGGTCTGGGCAGGCCTGATGCTAACCAGCTCTCTGCATCATTAAGTTCTTGCCTTGGAGGGACCAAAATTTGAAACATCCTGAAGGTCTTTTCATACTCTGTGGCTTTCTGCTGCTCCACCCACTTCCCCTCCTCTTTATGGCTCTCTTTCCTCCAGATGACCACACAGGTGGGGTTTTACTTCCTGAGGATGGACACAGATCTTGGGGATGAGTGAGCACCTCCTGCCCTAGCCCCCAGGTCCTGAAGCGGCATATTAATGCTGTAGGTGCTACTGTTACGTCTTAGAGAGGGGAAGTCTTCCCTGGTATCACACAGCCAGTTAGTAACAAACACGAGTCACCCACATCCAGTCACATATTCTTTCCTGTCTCTGCCCTAACTCCTGGGGATCAACTGCATGTTTGTAAAGTGTCTTCTTCTCAACAAAGCCCTGCCGTGGTGGCGTCTGTAGCTCAGTAGGTAGGGCGCCAGGCACATGTACCAAGGCTGGCGGGTTCGAACCCAGCCTGGGCCAGCTAAACAACTGTGACAACTGCAACAAAATAGCCGGACACTGTGGCTGGCGCCTGTAGTCCCAGCTACTTGGGAGGCTGAGACAAGAGAAACCCCAAGAGTTTGAGGTTGCTGTGAGCTGTGATGCCACAGCACTCTACAGAGGGTGACATAGTGAGACTCTGTCTCAAAAACAAACAAACAAAACCAACAAACAAAAATCCCACAAAGCCCTGTCCAGAGCTCTGTCCATCTCTGGAATGTGGTAGGACCTGTCTGCAGAAGAAGTGCTATGCCTCCCTGGCCAGGGACTCTTGCAGGAGACCCTGGAGCCCACCTGTGTCCAGGAGGCTGCAGGCTTGGGTCCTGTAAAGCAGGGAGGAAGCCTTGGGTACAGTGGCAGCTCCGCAGCCCAGCCCTGTCAGCCTAGTTCCAACACCCACCCCTCTCTGAGGCTTTCCTACGATGTGACCTGCCTGTTGGTACTTGTGTGCTTTTTTGTGTGACAGTGTCCGTCCATGACTATCTTTCTTCCTATGTTGGCTTTCTGAGGCTAGGATGCGTGTATATTTCCTGTCTGTATCTCTAGGGGCCAGGACAGAGCTGGGTATTCAGCAGATGTGTATTTATTGAGTAAAATAAATGAACACATCAGTGACTGGTGGTGGGCAGATAGTAAGTGGTGATGTATGTCATGGTGGTGGGTGGTGGGTGGTAAGCCAGTACAGCAGTGTTTTTCAGCCTTTTGTATCTCACAGCACACTTGAACCTATAGTTAAATTTCTGTGGCACACTTACGTTGATCAAAAAAAGATTAAAAACGAATATACTTACTATGCATTGAACTTCTTTCAAAAATAATTTAATTGGCTCGGCGCCTGTGGCTCAACAGGCTAAGGCGCCAGCCACGTACACCTGAGCTGGCGGGTTCGAATCCAGCCCGGACCCGCCAAGACAACAATGACGGCTGCAACAAAAAAATGGCCGGGCGTTGTGGCGGGCGCCTGTAGTCCCAGCTACTTGGGAGGCGGAGGCAGGAGACTCGCTTGAGCTCAGGAATTGGAGGTTGCTGTGAGCTGTGATGCCACAGCACTCTACCCAGGGTGACAGCTTGAG
>CAUYRH010031130.1:0-12760 GCA_963574655.1 Perodicticus potto
ATAATGAAGAAAGCTTAACCTGTGGAATCGAACACAATGGTGAAAATATCTCCCGAAGGAATGGAAATCTGGCATCTTTTTAAGGAAGATGTAATTAGAAGGTCAATGTCTAATTCTGTTATAAAGTGAATTTAAATATCAGAATGTGTCTGAAAACGCATTGTCCTTAAATAATGTTCTTTAAAGGCAATCTTTTTTAGGGTTTAACTCATTGGACCAAGAAATTACTTTTCTTCTATTCTATTTTTTTTTTTTGAGACAGAGCCTCAAGCTGTCACCCTGGATAGAGTGCTGTGGCATCACAGCTCAGCAACCTCCAATTCCTGGGCTCAAGCGAGTCTCCTGCCTCCACCTCCCAAGTAGCTGGGACTACAGGCACCCGCCACAACGCCCAGCCATTTTTTGGTTGTAGCTGTCATTGTTTGATGGGCCTGGGCTGGATTCAAACCCGTCAACTCAAGTGTATGTGGCTGGCGCCTTAGCCCATTGAGCCACAGGCGCCGAGCTATACTTTTCTTCTATTTTAAATGATGGTGGCCCACTGAAATGGCCTCAGTACATGACTAGTGTCTACTGACATTGTATTATTGTAGAGGTGTTGTGCATTTTGATTCTTTCTCCAAGATGTAAATGCACTAATGGCAGTCTTAATGTCTATAAAAAATGCTTTATTTTTTCATTGGTGATGAAAGTCTGAAATGTGCACATGGCATCTCTGTTCCACTAATTCCTGACCGTACAGTTATTTTACTTTTTAGGAAAGAACAGAATCATCTGATTCCTCTTTGGTGAATGATTTTAATTTTGAAATGTTAGTTTAAGGGAAAATTAAGTTACTGGATGAAGGAAACTCTTGCAAAACAAAAAAAGATAGGAAATCATCCCAAGGAAGTACTTCTCAGGCTGACTTGTCACCACAAATATGGCTTCCTGTGTGCAGTCAGGTTTGTCCTCTAATCCCATTGTGCCGGGAACTCTGATCGATGTTTGACATTAACTTTTGGACTTTTAACTATATTTTCATAATGAGTTATATTGTCATTTAGACTTAACTCGGGGAAGTAAAGTCAGAAGATAAGGGTTATTAAATTTAGCTCATGTTATAATAAAAAGACAAGTTGAAGCAATGTTCTTTCCCACGTCTGAATGCTTAGAACAAACTTAACATGTTTGTAAAATGGGCTGTTTGTACTAAGTATTTTACTTTGCTTAAGAGTTTGTTCGGACCATTAGAAAATGCTTATAAAAAAATGTTTACAGAAAATTTCAGACAACCTAAGCAAAAAAGGTAGAATAAAAAAGGTATAATGAACTCCATCCAGCTTTAAACCTCTCCAACCCTAGCCATTCATTGATTAGCTTTTTTTTTTTTGAGACAGAGCCTCAAGCTGTCACCCTGGATAGAGTGCTGTGGCATCACAGCTCACAGCAACCTCCAATTCCTGGGCTCAAGCCAGTTTCCTGCCTCCGCCTCCCAAGTAGCTGGGACTACAGGCACCCACCACAATGCCCGGCCATTTTTTGGTTGCAGCCGTCATTGTTGTTTGGCAGGCCTGGGCTGGATTTGAACCCACCAGCTCAGGTGTACGTGGCTGGTGCTTTAGCCCGATAAGCCACAGGCACCGAGCCCTTGATTAGCTCTTTTAAAAAAGTATTGATAGCGGGCGCCTGTAGTCCCAGCTACTCGGGAGTCTAAGGCAAGAGAATTGCCTAAGCCCAAGAGCTGGAGGTTGCTGTGAGCTGTGACACCTTGTCTACCGAGGATGACAAATTGAGACTCTTGTCTCTTAAAAAAAAAAAAAAAAAGTATTGATAGAATTTCCACCTGGGTGGTGGAAGAGCATGGGCTAAGCCTGTCCTATTCTGCTGGTCCTGCCTGCTTACACAGTAACAGTGCTGAGCCGCCACCCTTTGGCTATGTTAGGGCTTCCTACCTGTAGTGCTGACATCCCACAGAGCTCTCCACTGGTTGCATGTAAATGCCATTTTCCCAACTTTGTTTTTTTCTGATCCAGGAATGGTTTTAGATGTTTTTTTCCTGCCCTCCAACATGTGGGCAGGAAATTTTTTTTTTTTTTTTTTTTGGTAGACAGGTTTTGCTATGTTGCCCTGGCTGGTCTTGAACTCCTCCTAGCCTTGAGTGATCCAAAGTGCTAGTTACAGGTGTGAGCCACAGGGCCCAACCAAACCCCATTTAATTTTAACGCCACAGATATAATGTATATCTACTTGTGTACTATATCTGTGCTTTGTACAAAGAACCAATTTTCACCCCCTTGAGAAGTGGTAGGGCCCTCATTAAGATGCATCATTTAAAACTAATAAATTGTTCATTTGTTTTATAGCACTTGAAATTGTCTTATACATAAGTATGACATTTGGCATATAATTAAGCTTTATAAAAAAATTAAGCCTTTATAATATATAAACTAGTCATTACAGTAATTTTTCTTTCTTTTTGTGAGACAGTCTCACGTTATTGCCCTTGGTAGACTGCTGTGTTGTTGCAGCTCACAGCAACCTCAAACTCTTGGGTTCAAGCAATCCTCTTGCCTCAGCGTCCTAGTAGCTGGGACTACAGGCGCCCGCCACAATGCCCTGCTATTTTCTTTTTTAGAGACAGGGTCTCTCTCTTGCTTAGGCTGGTCTCGAACTCCTGGGCTCAAGCAATCAGTCTGTCTCAGCCTCCCAGAGTGCTGGGTTTACAGGCGTGAGCCACTGCACCCAGCTTAATTACAGTAATTTATCATTATATTATGTTCTTAGGATGAGCATAGATTATCACCCCTTAATCTTTAGCTAATTCACATTACCAAAAGCAATATCCAGCTATTTTTTTGTTGCAGTTGTCATTATTGTTTAGCAGGCCTGGGTCGGGTTCGAACCTCCTGGCCTTGGTATATGTGGCTGGCGCCGTAACCACTGTGCTACGGGTGCCAAGCCGAAAAAGCAGCATCTTTAGGTAATTTATAAACAAGAGTTTGTAGGCGGTGCTCATAGCTCAGTGAGTAGGACACTGGCCATACACACCAGGACTGTATAAAACAATGACAACTGCAACAAAATAGCTGGGCGTTGTGGAGGGCATCTAACGTCCCAGCTACTTGGGAGGCTGAGGCAAAAGAATTGCTTAAGCTCAAGAGTTGGAGGTTGCTGTGAGCTGTGATGCCACGACACTCTACCAAGGGTGACATAGTGACACTGTCTCAAAAAATAAACGTTTGTAAAGTTTTGCTCTGCTTCATTCCACTCTGGGCTAATAGCACAGCAGAGCAGCTCTTATGTTTGCTCTTTCTGTGCCATGCCTGATGCTCCTGGACTTCGGTGTTGCATTTCCAAAGGCAAATGGAAGCAATGTAGCAGCCACAGAAACTTTTAGTGCTGCTGAAGATTGCGCATTCAATAGTCAGCAATTGAAAACCCCCTGCCTGCTAAAAGCTGAGAAAAGATGATGATTTTATAGTTGGTGGAAAGAAACGCATCACTCTAAGTAATGTAAGACAGCTACCATGTAAAGATGTGAAGTAAGTTCAGTTAATAATATTAGCCTTGTATTTAATCTGTATTATTCACTTAAAATAGATAGGCATATACTTTTACCCTATTAGGATTTTCAGAAGCTTGTTGCCTTAATACTTGAAAATTTGGCTGTAGTTTCTCAATTCTTACCCGTGTCTGTGACTCCAGTAGCAGACTTTCATTTGATCACGTAAACTGACTTCAGTCACATGACACAATTCACGCATAAGTTGGGAAGGCTAGCTGAGTGCTATTAGGGATGCAACTAAAATTCTCCTCTATCCCTTTTGTGTAGTACCCACTGTCCTCTTCCCCAACTGCCAGCCTCTCCAGGTCATGGGCACATGCAACACAGGTGTTCTGTGCATCCAGAGTGGAGTGGCAGCCCTGTTTTACATCTCATTTGCCTGTGGAAACCTAAGTAGAAAGTTAACCATGTGTGTTGGCAAGAAAACCCAGGTGCTGAGTAGTGTCACGATTCTGACCTCCGTCATCCTGGAGGCACTCTGGACTCCAGGATGATGGAGGCCTGTGCTGCTTGGCTTGGGCAAGGTACTCACATTATCTGAGCCGGGCCCTGTGTATCACAGTAAAGGAATGAACACAAAATAGGTTTCATTAGTTTTATTTCTATGGCATTTAAGTGATACCTCACAAATTAGTTTGTAACAATTGGATTTAATAGAAGCAGTTAAATTCACTATTTTCTGAAACAAAAAAGGGATAGGAATGATGATTTATAAAAGATTATTCATAAAAGACCATCAAAAATTCCCTTAACAAAAGCTAGAGTTAATCATTAATGGTAACTGGGAAAGGAGTTTAATACATTTGCTGGCATTTTATAAGAAGGGATAAATGAATGCAACTCAGTAGCATGTTATGTCACAGCTTCTGGAACATTCCATAGAAAAGTTGAGAATAATAACGTAAGGACATTGGCAACAGTTGGCAGCCAGTACCCTCAGACTTCTTAGTTACCAGAAGCATGTACAGGTTTAGTCTAGAAAAATAAGTCAATTTTATAAAATTCAGCTTTTAAATCGAGATGCACCCTCTTTAACAGGTACAGAAATACTGAAAAATAGCCCTAAAAATCTCACTACATAGTTCACAGAACAAAAACCATGGCATTAGAGTTACTGACTGCTCTGGGCCAGGGCAGGTGTCCTCAGCTGCTGGCCAGAGACTGGTGGATGGGCGGCTGGAAGCAGCGCACGTGCTCCACAGGCGTGCTCTCCCCATCGCCCGACTTCAGGTACTTGTCCAGGATGGCAATGATCTCGTCATTGAGGATCTGAAACTTGCGGATTCTCTCCACCATCTTCTTCAAAGGCTACAACAAGGAAATCACATCTTACTAGTAACACAGGCACATTTATTCTTCATGTTTTAATGTGTCAGGATTTTCGTATTTCTCAGAAAACTACAGCTGATGGTAATGACACACTCCATGTCTCTTTTGTGCAACTGTTAGGACAATGAATATATTTTGAACTTAAACACTTTTCTTGTGTTGGTTTCTTGCTGCTGAGTAGAGATCCACTCACTCCACAACTTACAGGCCTGCGCATTCAATAGTCAGCAATTGAAAACCCCCTGCCTGCTAAAAGCTGAGAAAAGATGATGATTATATAGTTGGTGGAGAAACACCAGTAAACTAATATAATACAGGTCTTAGACTACCAGTCTGGCAATATTGTGGATTGGATGTTTTGACAGACCCTCTATAACAGCCCTGGATAGAGAACAAACATGAGTGAAGACATGTAACGCACTGCTGGTTCAGCTCATGCTGCAGGAGTGGGCAAGGTAGGGTTTTCCCAGGAGCAGATGCCAACCGCGGCAGCCTGCTGGGCTCCACTTGAAGACTGCAGCTAAGACCCTCAAATAGGGTCAGTGTGACCCCAGGTGGTGTCAGTCCCTAGGGAGGAGGAGAAGGAAACACAGATCTTGGGAGGAAAGAATACGATTCACAGGCGGTGCTCATAACTCAGTGGGTAGGGCGCCAGTCACATACACCGAGGCTGGCAGGTTTGAGTCTGGCCTGGGCCAGCGCCTATAGTCCCAACAATTCAGGAGGCTGAGGCAAGAGAATTGCTTAAGCCCTAGTTGGAGGTTGCTGTGAGCTGTGATGCCATGACACTCTACTTGGGGTGACAGCTTGAGACTCTGTCTCAAAAACAAAGAATATGATTCACATTCAAACCAGAGCTCAGTATACAAGGAAATGTTTCAGAGGTTTAGATGCTCCTAAGGCCTTTAAATACCAGAATTAAAAGATGTAAAACATAAAATACATGAAATGTGTAAAAAAATAAGAGATGGAAAAAAATTCAGTTAAGACAATACGATTATCAGTTACCACCAAACAACTTTTAAAACTAATTTTTGAAAGTTAAAATCTCAGATTAAACACACTGATGTCAAGCTACCTACAGAAAGTGCTCAGGATACAGACAAAGCCAAGGACACAGGGGTATGCAAAGTAGACCAGCCTCAGCGGCCCACATTCAGCACCCTACTGAGAGCCTGTGTGTGCTACCTCATGGGGCAGAGGGGAGCTGCAGATGTGGCTAGGGCTATGGACTTTAAGGTAGGGGGAGTGCCCTGGATCTCCAGGGATGATCCAAACTAATCATAGGAGCAGAGAACACTCTCCAGCTGGAGGAGAGAGGGACATGGCAGAAGGATGCGGAAGACTAGAAGTGCAGAATGCTTGAACTGAGGTTGCTGGAGGTACGACATGGAAAGCATGAGAGGGAATGAGGACCTCAGGTCTACAGCTTCAAGGAACTGAATTCAGCCAACTACCTGAAAGAGCCTGGAAGCAGACTCATCTCCAGAGCCTACAGAGGAAACACAGCACCACTGACAGATTCTGGCCTTGTGAGACTGTAAGCAGAGGGCCCAGGGAGCTGTGCCACACCCAGATTCCTGACCCAGAGAACTGAGATGATGATGATAGCTGCTGCTCAAACAGCTAAGCGGGTGGTAACTAGTTACCGGAGAAAACTAACAATAGGTAAGAGACGTGGGGAATAGGAGACTTAACACACGTCTAATGGTAAAAAGGTTAAAATATTGGAAAAGATAATGGCTGAGTATTTTCTAGAATTCAGCTACAAGGAATCCATGAAATGGCAAAGACAAAGTACTCAAAAAAGCACACTGACTTGTAGGGAGCCACAATACTGGAACAGTATGCCAATATTCTAAAAATGTCTATCTATACTCCATGAGGAGAGACCTGAAGTGGACATAAATATACCTGCAAAATGGAACAGTTACTATTTTATCTTCTAGACTGCTTTACTGAACAATTTGAATTCCTTTTGGATATTAAAAGAAAGCTTGAATTGGTGGTACTTTATGTACTAGGGTAAAAAAATTCCTAGAAACAAGAACTTTCAATAAATAGAAAGTATACTTTTGCAAAATGTCTGCATATAGTGGAAAACTTTTGTCCACATACCACATTTTTAATAATCTCATCTTTGCCATCATGTTTCTGAACTTTAAGTAGATGGTAGCAGAAATCCAGTACAGCAAAACGCCGCTGTTGCCCAAGTAGTACAATGATCATACAGCCAGCCCAGTGCAGCCCGTCGCCGAAGCACTGCCTAGAAACAAACAGAATTGGCAATGAATGAGAAACTGCAAAGTCTCCAGATGTCAAAGGCCAAGTTTTCTGCATTACTGTCTTTGCCCACGGGGTCAACTTTCACCAGGAAAGTGCTGAGTGACCAGCCCATTTTTGGTAAATACCTTTTTCCAATTCCTCTGGTATGCTATTTCCTGACTTTTTTCTTTTTCTTTTGGGAGACAGAGTCTTATTCTATTGCCCAGGCTAGAGTGCCCTGGTGTCATCACAGCTCACAGCAACTTCACATTTCTGGTCTCAAGCAATCCTCCTGCCTCAGTGTCCCCAGTAGCTGGAACTACAGGCACCCACGGCAACGCCTGGCTAGGTTTTTTATTTTTAATAGAGATGGAGTCTTGATCTTGCTTAGGCTGGCCTTCAACTCCTAAGCTCAAGGGATCCTCCCACCTCAGCCTCCTAGAATGCTGTGATTATAGGCATGAGCCACCATGCCTAGCCTTTCCTGACTTTTTTTTTTGGAGACAGAGCCTCAAGCTGTCACCCTGGGTAGAGTGCCATAGCATCATAGCTCACAGCAACCTCCAACTACTGGGCTTAAGTGATTCTCTGGCCTCAGCCTCCCAAGTAGCTGAGACTACAGGCACCTACCACAACAGGGCCAGTTATTTTTTTTTGTTATTCTTGTCGTTGTTTGGCAGGCCCAGGCTGGATTCAAACCTGCCAGCTCCGGTGTATGTGGCTGGCACCTTAGCCACTTTAGCTACAGGTGCCGAGCCCTTTCCTGACCTTTTTAATAATCAATCATGACCCCCTGTCTCAGAATGACTTTATGTATCCAATGTTCTCAATACTAATATAAAACCAATATATAAACAATATACATGTACACACTCACATGAAAGATAAAACACAAATACAGTCTAATGAGGAGGGGCAGAGGGAAAGTGGAGGAGGGAGGGCTATTGGTGGGATCTCTCCTAATGTGTACAATGTCAGGGTGTTCAGCACCCCCTGGGTAAAGGGTTCAACTACAACTTGAACTTTACCTTAAAATTAAAAACAATGTAACCTAAATCTTTGAACCCTCATATTAATTTAAAAAAAAAATTACTTTATGAACTTTACCTCTAGAAAAATGCATGCCCAATTTGCATAGAGTACAGTGGGTTCAGAGACTGCTAAATACTGGAGTATTCAGAGTACAGTGGGTTCAGAGACTCCTGAATACTGGAGTACTGGCCAATACTTTGGCCTCAAGTAAGAAGCCTCAGTTAGGAAGCTTAAAGCAGCTCAGTGAGTTTCCCCATCCAGGTGTCCAGAAGGGCAGTCCCTGTGTTAGCCACACCCACCTGTGCCCTAACCCCCCCCCCACCCAGCAGCCCCTTCCCTCCACTGAACTCCAACCTGCATGGGTGTGGGGGGCAGTGTCTGACTGGCACTTACTCCACAGTGAACTCGTGTGTCCCCACTGGGATGCAGTACACAAACTGCATGGCGCTCCACAGCCTATGGAACTCAACACACTCGTCCACGTGCATGACCCCATTGCTGGGTAGAGGCCCACGCCAGATGGGGTCATCTAGGAAAGTGCGGATCCTTGTCAGGATGACTTCGAACATGGACAGGCCACAGCAGAGACGCTCCTTTGTCAGCAAGTCCCCCTCTCTGGCGATGGCAATTTGCTACAGAAAGGAAAAGCATGGAATTCATGGGCCACCGCAGGAAGTAGGAGTGCTCTGATGTCACACTGCCCCAGTCCCATTACATCCTAATGGAAAACCATCTTAAGGGTTTTGGAAGCAAGCATCAACAAGACAGCTGTTGGTAATTACCTATGTGTCTTGGAAGACTAAATACATTTCATAGCCCAAGGGAGTTGAGCATAGCTACATGTATGCTTAACTGGACTGATCTTGACTTCTTTTCCAGGGGACATTTGGCAATGTTCAGAGTCATTTCTGGTGTCAAATGTTGGGTGGGTCTACTGGCAGCTGGTGGGTAGAGGCCAGGAGTGCTGCTGAATACCCTGCGATGTGCAGGTCATCCCACCACCAAGAATAATCTGGCCCCAAATGGCAAAGGTGTGAGGTTCAGAACCCTGATTCACCGTATGTTGGTAGATAACTATAGAGGTCTGCCTGACACTTGCCTTCTGTCCCTATATCTGTTCTTAGAAAAGTATGAAAAAGTTTTCATCATGAAGGGATGGACAGTGATAACAGTGAGTGGCATTTACTGTGTGTGTTATACACATCAGGTGATGTGCTAAAGCCCCACCCATGTATTAGCACATTTAAACTTCACAACCACACCCACAGTGGGCCTGTTACAAACCTCTCAAGGCACTGAGGCCCAACTGGCTGAGCAGCCTACTGGCCCTCTCAACGCCTTCCCCTCTGCATCCCAACCCAGTCACATGCCCTGATGTGGACCCCAGCTGGCCACAGCCATAGTTGTCACATTGCCATTACCTGAGGAGTTCCCAGTCTTTCGATCAGTGGGACAAGATGCAGTGGGGCATACTTTGATTCAAGTCTTTTCATTTTGGCATCAAGTCTCTCCCCCTCTGCAGCAGAAAAAATATTTTATTACATTCTGCTCCTCTGTAGGAAAGAGTATTGCAAAAGTTTAAATCTATCAAAAAAACCCAAGATTTTTAAGTTAACATTATACAGATTCTCTTTGAAAATCCTTGTTTTTCTTTTTTCACAAATAGGCCACTTTGTCATTACTAAAAGTCTGTATTTAGGCTTGGCGCCTGTAGCTCAGCGACTAGGGCACCCGGAGCTGGCAGGTTCGAATCCAGCCTGGGCCTGCCAAACAATGACAACTACAACCAAAAACTAGCTGGGCGTTGTAGCAGGTGCCTGTAGTCCCAGCTACTTGGGAGGTTGAGGCAAGAGAATTGAGGTTGCTGTGATGCCACAGCACTCTACCCAGGACAAAAGCTTGAGACTTTGTCTCAAAAAAAAAAAAAAAAAAAGAAAAAGTCTGAATTGTAAGCAGATTCTTACACTCGTAGTTCATATCCATCGGCTCGTTCGACTTTAGCACCTGTCTCCTAGTACCTTTTCCAGAACTACGACCTTCACCATGACTCTCCATTGAGTTTTCCCAATTCAAAGTTGGGCCTCTTCAGCACTTTTACTTGTCTAATGAAGACATCACAGAGAGGATAAACAGAGTGCAAGTTGATTCCTATGTCTTTTCCAGTGCTGTCTGGAATCAACTTACTGACTACTTTGTTCATTTCTTTTGTCTTCCCTCTCTGGTAATGATTTCTATCATCTGCTTCTGCATTTGGTGAACCTGTTGGTGCTGGACGTAAGAAGTCTTCTGTATCTGACTGTTGCATTTTTGATGGTTATCGGGAGTCTTGACATCAACTTGAGCCTTAATCACCATCTGCCATTTTTCAACCTTGAAACACATTTGGTGATGGGTAAGGTCCATGCCATGGAAATTAATCAGGCAAATTTCGCCCTTAACATTTACAGTAATCAGCTTGAATTTTCCAAATGCAACTTCATCACTGTGCAAATCAGCAAGATTCACTTCAAACATATGATCCTTGCAGCCTTTAGATGCAATCTTGGTACCTTGAGTCTTCTGTACTCACGTTTTCTAAAATTTCTCATACTGAATAGAGCAGGTACCCCCACATCGTATCAATCTTTCAGAGACTGGATCACCCACTTTTTCTTAGCTCCCTTTTTGTGCCTTTTATAATGAACTTGTTCTTCCCAACTGCCATGGCGCTTCTCAAAGAGCCAGACGGCTGAAAATTCTTTTACAGAACTGGCTGGTTTATTTGATATTTTAATTCAAGCTAACAGGACTGATTTTCTGCTCAATATTCATTTCTTTAAAACTCATCCCAAATTCCAAATGTTGATCTTCCCTTCTCTCACTCCCTTCTTTCTTGTTCTCATCTCTTCCCACCACTCTCCTCCCTTTCTCTAATATAAAATAAATGTATATTTTTATATCCTAAAAAAAAAAATTCCAAATGTAAGTGAAAGCAGACTAGTACCATGAACAGCAGTGTCTGTCGTCTGCTACAGAACTCTTGACCACTCTCATCTCATATACCCAACTCTGTTCTCACACTATTTTGGAGCATGTCACTTTAGTCATATAAACCTCAGCTCCTCAATATTCACCTTACTAGGTTCTGTACACTCTTCAGGGTCATGACTGGCTCTATGCAGGGCAGCCCAGACTGCTGGGTCGAGGGACACATGGACTCACCTTTCACATGGACTCGAGGCAAGATGTTCTGGAAAGGAGCTGCATGTAGCAGGTCACACACTTCTTCTAAAGACTAGAGCAGAGAAAGAATAGTGAGTGAGGGAGTGTATCTCAGAGTGAGGGTAGAATCTAGTGCTGAAAACAAGGTATACCTTTCCCTTTTTGTGTAAAACAGACTCTCAGCAGCCTGTCAGCCAGACTCTGGGTGATGAAAGCATCCTGACCCTCAGCTGTCCCTTACAGCAGCCATCAGTCATGTGTGTCTATTAAGTACTCAGAATGTGGCGAGTGTGCTCCAGGGACTGAATTTTGAATTTTAGTTACTTTTAATTAACTCAAACACAGGCATAGGTGAGCAGTACCACTTACCACTGGCACACCTCCTACTCAAGTGATCCTCCTGCCTTGGCCTCCCAAAGTGCTCAGATTACAGCCATGAACTGTCATACCCAGCCACTTTCAATAAGTAATTAAAGAAAAGGTATCTTAAAAGGGGGAGGGGGATCTTGAGGCTAAGAGTTTGAAACCAGTCCTGACAACATGGTAAGACCCTGTCTCTGCAGAAAATAGAAAAATTAGCTGGATATGGTGGTATTCACCTGTAGTCCCAGCTACTCAGAAGGCTGAGACAGGAGGATCACTTGAACCCAGGAGTTCAAGGTCACAAATAGCTATGATCCCACCACCATACTCTATCCCAGGCAGTACAGTAAGACCCTGTTTCAAAAAATAAAATAAAATGCATATGAGATTAAGAAAATTTAGCAAAAACTGGAAGAAAATTGGCTCATGGAATTTCCAGATATTAGAAGTGCTATGTGCTTAATATTAGAAAGTTCTACTAATAAACTGGACTATAGTAATATTACAGATTTGTGGAAGAACTAAATAGACATTAGGGAATTAAAAAATGCAATAATGGGGCAGGGCCCGTAGCTCAGTCGGTAGGGTGCCAGACACATATACTGAGGGTGGCAGATTCAATCCCGGCCCAGGCCAGCTAAAACAACAACAACAACTGCAACAACAACAACAAAAATAGATAGGCATTGTGGCAGGCGCCTGTAGTCCCAGCTACTTGGGAGGCTGAAGCAAGAGAATCGCTTGAGCCCAAGAGTTTGAGGTTGCTATGAGCTATGATGCCACGGCACTGTACTCAGGGGGACAGCTTGAGACTCTGTCTCAAAAAAAAAAAAAAAAATGCAATAATGAAAATGGAAGTGCCATGATTGTAGGTTTGGTACAGCCTCAGATGTAGTGAACTAGAGGTAGTTTAGCAGAAATTATCTAGAATGAAGCAAGCAGAGACAAAAGGATGGAAAATATAGGTAGGAGGGTTATGTAACAGAGGATCCAGTGAATCTTTGGAGTTTAAGAGTAAAAAGG